>OY796660.1:59887521-60096828 GCA_963680705.1 Rhagium mordax | reverse complement strand
ACATATTAGTAGGTATGGCGATACTTGAGACAGGGCTCCGCTGCGCCCCCAAAATGGGGCCCCCGGCCTCCGTAGGGCTCCGCTGCGCACCCTCTAGAATGGGCCCCCAGAATATGTATTGCGGGTTGCATAACACCCCCATAGTAAGATACGACTTTTTAACCTTACTTTTTGCGAGCCCCCGAAAATTGCATTGTTAGTATTTTTAAATATTGAAAAAAAAAAGTTGTTGAGTGCAGCGAGATTCGAACCGCCGACCTATGGGTTGGTACGAAGACGTCTTACATGTTTAGCTACAGAGTAACTAGTTTACGAGTGTAATTGTGTATTCGAGCCTGAGCCAAACGGCTAAGTAGAAAATTACCGCACTGGAAAAAAACGTGCGCGATAGAAAAAAAAAACATGACGGCGCGTTAGGTATGAGAAAAAAAAACATGACTGCGCAGTAGATATGAGAAAAAAAAAACGCGGCGACGTAGTAATATTTATTACATGCCTAGAATGTATAATAAGCATAGGTTGCGCCATCTAGTATTAGTGCAATATGTAATACTGTTTGCGTTTCTGCTGACGTTGACGTTTCTATTGACAGTTAACCTTAAAGGGCCGTTGCACAAGACAAGTTGTAAGTAGATTAATTATTAATTAAATTATAGGCATAGAAAAAGTATAGTCTGTAATTCGTTTGGAATGGCATATTCTGCGCTCGCGGACCGTCCTCATCGCTTCGCTCGGATGACAAACTTCCGCTCGCGCAGAATATGCTTCATTCCAAACTAATTACAGAATATACTATTATTCTCTTGGAACTCATAAAGCTTTATACAGAGTATGGCAGGTTCTGAGACAAATTATTTAATCTATTGTAGTATTTGCTCTGATGCACAAGCGGCTTAATCCAACAACCGGCCGGCGGTGTTGCATCTCGCATAATATTAATAGGTATATAAAGAACAAAAACGTGCGATAACCTCGCGGCAAACGTTCTCGTATAATTAAAAATCTGATTCAAAATGAATTTTCAGCCCAATAACAGCAGATTCATCAGTAATACGTTTTGAATGACGAAATTAATTGCAATATTAACAGTTTTGCAAAGGCGAGTTTTAAATATTATGTTAAAATCTCTCAACCTGATAATACGTTTTGAATAACGATCACGTGACATTTTCAGATCACATCTCGCCGACACACATCGGCTTAGAGTTATTAAAACTCCAAGTACCAAGGCCGTCTAGTCAGTCTTTCGAGCCTTTCGGCATTCATTGAACGAGTCAGTTGTCTGCTGCTGCTGCTCCCTAAAAAAAAAAAAAAAAAAAAAAAAAAAAAAAAAAAAAAAAAAAAAATGGAGAAGTTTATTATTGTAAAAGACTTTATGAAAAAGGTGCGTCGTTTTCACTTGACGGGGCGCACTCTCGAATTTAAAATTAAACCTGTTCCCGTGGACAGCGAACCTATAGCCTGGGTGCGAGACGCCGTCAACCAGGTCATCCAGAGGGGCACCGAGGGACTTGCTCCTGGTGATAAAGTGGGGTTCTCCTTCTGCTGCAAAGATTTTAAACGTGGAGAAGGCTGGGTTCGCTTCAGGGCTGTGGAAGAAATTACATACGACGATATCTGGGGCGTCATTAGCAGCGTTTACCAGTCTAACTCCGCAGGTCTCAACACTGAAACTTTTTGTCTGGGTGTGACCACTGTGAAGATGCCAGCGGGGAAAGGAAAGGGTCGCCTCTACAACACCTTCGAGGAGGAGTGCGGCATGCGGCGGGGAATAATATGTATAAACAATAAAGACAATTTATGCCTACCAAGGGCATTAGTAACGGCCGCGGCTTGTGTAAATAAGGACCCTGAACAAACCAAAGTACGTAGGGATATAGGGAAATTGCAGACTCAAAGAGCTCTTCGACTGTGCACCGAAGCGGGTGTCGTTATCCCCGAAACAGGATGTGGTATCACTGAACTGCAAAAGTTCCAGCAGCATCTAACAAACTATAAAATTGTAGTTTACAATTATGGGTCAAAGGGCCGCGACACTATCTTCAGAGGAGCTGCAGACGGCCCCGCCCTCAATCTGCTATATCACGAGGGCCACTTTAATGTTATAACCTCCCTCACAGCTGCCTTCTGCTGCGGCTATTTCTGTGAAGAGTGCCACGTGCCCTACGATACGAAAAATAAACATAGATGTGGGGGTAAATGCCCCAGCTGTCAGGGGGTGCCTGTTTGCCCCCAGAGCCCTAAAATCACATGCCAGGATTGCAAAAGGTCGTTCAGAGGCCAGAACTGTTATGACAATCACAAAAAGATAGGGTCCATGGGACGAGGTACGGTCTGTAGCCAAATCAATCGATGCGAATCCTGCTACAAGACAGTACAGAGCGGTAGGCAACATACTTGCGGAGAGGTGTACTGCAAGATATGCAATAGACATGTCCCCCAAGACCACCTCTGCTACATTCAGCCGGACATAGGAAAGCCAAAGATCAGGGATACTTTATTTGTGTTTTACGACTTGGAAACACGGCAAGAAAAGGTTCTGGAAGACGGCTCCCTCCAGCATCAGCCTAACCTCTGTGTTTTCAAGCAGTGCTGTAACGAGTGCTTAGAAAAGGACATTAAAGTGTGTAAAAAATGCGGGGTTCGGTTACAGGTTGTCAAGGGAGAAGATTCGGTGGCCTCATTTGTGCACCTGCTACTTGAATTGAGGAAGAAATTCAAACAGATTGTAGTTGTCGCCCACAACGGCCAGGCTTTCGATCATCAGTTCTGTCTGAATTACATTCTGACAAAAACAGACTTGAAGCCTGAACCTATCATGCGCGGAACGAAAATTCTTATGATGGCCGTGGGGAATGTTAAATTCCTGGATTCCCTCAACTACTTCCCCATGGCGCTTTCGAAGCTACCTAAAGCCTTCGGACTGGGAGATAATTTCAAAAAGGGTTACTTCCCCCACCTCTTCAACACAGAGGAAAACGCCAACTATGTGGGGCCCCTACCTGCTGTAGAATTCTATGATCCTGATAACATGAAGCCGGATGCTAGAGAAACCTTCCTCAGGTGGTACGAGGTGCACAGAAACGATGAATTTGACATACAGCGCGATTTAGTAGACTATTGTATATCGGACGTGGAAATTCTGACCGCGGCTTGCCTCAAATTCCGACAACAACTGTTGGAGACAGGTAGTGTTTGTCCCTTTACAGAGGCCTGCACAATAGCCTCGGCATGTAATAAGGTGTTTCGTCGTAACTTCCTCAAACCAAACACCATAGGCATCATACCAAAAGGTGGTTACAGATGGCGAGATAACCAATCAAGGATAGCCATACAGTGGTTGATATGGGAAGAACATTGCAGAGACATTAACATACAACATGCTGCTAAACAACAAGAAGCCAGAGTGCAGGGTGTTAAAGTGGACGGGTTCTGCCCTGAAACCAAGCAGGTGTTCGAGTTCCACGGTTGCTATTATCACGGATGTACTAGTTGCTTTAAACATGGGCGTGATGAACCTATGCACGACGACCCTTCTGCTACATTAAATTCCCGTCACGAGGCCACGGTAGCCAAAACAGAAAGACTTCGAGAGCTAGGCTACGAGATCACCGAAATGTGGGAATGTGGTTTTCGGAAGCAAATAATTCAAAATAAAGAAATTGGGGAAAATACCGAAGGACATCCACTGCTATCTCAATCTCCTCTCAACCCTAGGGATGCCTTCTACGGAGGGCGCACGGGAAATACTTCTGAATATTATAAGTGTCAGCCTGGAGAGAAAATTAAGTATATGGATGTTTGCAGCCTTTACCCCTGGGCCTGTAAATATGGCAAGTTCCCTGTCGGACACCCCGATGTTTTTGTGGGCGAGAAATGCCCCAAGGATATCACCAACATCGACGGGGTATAAAGTGCAAAATTCTTCCCCCACAAAACCTTTACCACCCTGTGCTCCCAGTCAAGATTAATGAAAAACTTATGTTTGTCCTATGTCGTACTTGCGGTCAGACAATGAATCAATCTGTCTGTAATCACATAGAAGAAGAGAGAGCTCTTGTCGGTTCGTGGGTTATTGACGAAGTGCTAAAAGCTGTTGAAAAGGGATATGAAATAAAGGAAATATATGAAATTTGGAGATATACCGTAGAGCAGTACGACAAGATGACAAATGTTGCTGGTTTATTTACCGCTATGATGAATAAGTTCATCAAAGTTAAGCAGCAAGCCTCCGGCTGGCCTAAAAACTGCCCCGCAAAAGAACAAAAAGACAGATACATCGAAGAGTTTCTGGAGCGCGAGGACGTTAAATTGGAATTTGCTGAAATTATCGAAAACCCCGGCCTCCGCTCTTTGGCTAAATTAATTTTAAATTCATTTTGGGGTAAACTTGGCCAGAGAGAGAACCAACCTAAGACAGCCATAGTCCGCACCCCCGAAGAATTCTTCGGCATGCTGTCAAACCCCAGTATACATGTTAACTCGGTGCTACCGATAAATGAGGATACGCTCGTTGTTAGCTGGGGACATAAAGAGGAGGCCGCCGACCCACTATCTACTGTCAACGTCGTAATTGCGGGTTATGTTACAACCCAAGCACGCCTTAAACTTTACAGCTACCTGGAGCAGCTGGGCGACCGTGTTTTGTATTACGACACAGACTCTGTCATATATGTGTCTAAGTCCGGTGAATACGATGTCCCTACCGGAGAGTTTATCGGCGACATGACCGACGAACTCGAGTGTTACGGTCCAGGCTCCTACATTACGGAGTTTGTGTCCGGAGGGCCGAAAAATTATGCATATAAGGTGTTCTCTACTAACGACCAGAGAGAACACCTTGTATGTAAAGTCAAGGGCATCTCTTTAAATTACTCGGCATCTCAGCTGTTAAATTTTGAGAGCATAAAGGAGATGGTCCTAACAACTGTAGACCCTGTATACATTACCTCCAAAAATATCCGTAGGACGAAAGAGCATGAAGTCATCACACAGGTTGAGACTAAGATTTATCGTCCAAATTCTACAAAGAGAAAATTTTTCGACGACCATAGCTCCACCCCCTACGGATATAAAAAGTTAAAAATATAGGTGAGGCCTGTAGGTGTCTATTATTTTATCACTCTTGTAATTTCAAAACATGTACACCTCTAAATAATTTGTAAAGCTATGTTTTTACTGTATATACTCTGCATTTAATCATATATTTCAATATACACCTTATATTTAATCATATATTTTACTATGCCTTTGTATCAACCTCAGTAAAATTGAGGACCCCTGTATATACATAGTAATATTTAACATACCTTTGTATTCTATAACCTCTGTTTATACAAACTCTGTAAATTGAGGACTATATTTTAATAAATTATTCTATTTATATGTATGTGTTTTATTTGAGATCAATTACCTTTCCTCTTCATCCAAAAATTATATGTCTTCAGTTCTCCTACGTTTGTGGCAGTAGAGCTCTAAAGATTTTTATATGTCTTCAGGCCTCCTACTCTTGTGGTAGAACTGTGAAAGAAAAGGTGGCAGTCGGACTAATTATAAATCATAAGTTGCGCCGAAGTATTTTTCATATAAACCAGTAAAATATTCTCATATAACCTCAACGTTTCATGGGTCTTAAGCATAAAGAGTTTTTGAGGATGAATAACAAAGAAAAAACGATGGAAAAGCTTAAGTATAATAAATTATAATATTTTGTATAAATGGTAATAATCTGCCTAGGGCGAAATATCCCCAAAGGTGGTTACAGCTGGCGCGACAGTCAATCAAAAATTGCTGTTCAGTGATTCGTTTGGGAGGAGCATCAAAGACAAATTAATATTACACACACAGCCAAACAACAAGAGGCCAAAGTTCACGGTGTCAAAGTGGACGGTTATTGTGCCGAAACTAATCAAATTTTTGTAGATACTTTGTCATAACCAAGGCTGATGGAGGAGGAATTTCTAGAAAATCCCAAGCATTTTTGAGAATAAGGGCTATAGAAGCCAAATACTTGATGAAAGAAGCTGGAGCAGATATCCACATCGGATATGCGTGTACTATAACAGAAGAGCATTTTATGATAAAATTCAGGGGTGGTTGTAATAGATTCTTAAATTAATCTTTACAGTCATTAAGATAATATATTATGTACTCTTGTTTTTAAATTATTATTTTTTCCGTTTTGTGTAGATAATTGTATTAAGAGTACCTATATAATTTATCAAAATTATATTTTAATAAAGTAATTAAATAAAGTATTTTTAGTAATATGCCACATACCATATAGTAATAATTAAGTACCCCTTAAAGACTTACCTCAATGGTTTAATTTATAGCGACTCACGCCTTCATAAAATCAACAAACTGAAAAACTGGAAATAAGTCCATTAACCTTTAACTGAGGGAGTGGAAGAACGGCTATGCCGAACTCCTTCCAATTGTGTAATTTTTCTTTTACACAATAAACATTATTATTATTATTATTATTATTTAACTACTCGCGTTGGTGTAAAAAGTACACCAAAAGTGCGCTGCAAGCTGCCGATTTTTTCTGAATGCTTCCTCGGCGTCACCGAACCAGCTAACCCTCGCGTAATGTGTCTTCTACCTGTATCTGCAATATCGCACTGACTGTTGAAAAGGGAAGTGAGATATTTTGCAAGTTTTGTCGTGGTGTACAGAATACACCAATGTATTTAAGTACGTTTGCAAGTTCTTTTTTTAATTTTTTGCAACGAATTATTTCTTGTCAAATTTGTGAACATGTTAATGTTAAAAGTATTTAGTTTTTATGGATTAATAATCTATTTTTAGGGATAAATATTTTTATCTTTTAGAATCTATTTTTTGTTATATAGAGGATATTATTTGTTGCTTTCTCTATTTTTTTCACTTTTTTTTTGTGTCAGTAAACATGCTTGCACCTTAGTTAACCTGTGTTTTTTTTCATAGATGTATTTTTTAAAGTACATTAAAAAATGATAAAACATTTTATCATTATAAAAAATTAACGGTGTACAAAATACACCGCGCGAGCAGAAACGTGAAAATTTGGTGCGCGAGTAGTTGCGAGTAGTTAAAGGTTAATACAAATACCAGGGAATATTATGGAAATCCTACAATTCATAAGTTTTTATAATTCTTCACCTTCAAACACAATTTATTATTTTTTATTCATACGAGATATTTACAACTTATTCTAAATTAGTTTTACACTTTTATACTATTCGACATCAATGCAGCATTAGCTGTTAGTTTAGTATGAGCTAAAAGAAATATTAAAATACCTACGTGCCAACATTATTTTCATTTATCTTAGCAAGAATAATTGTCAAATCGAATTATAAATGCACACGGCATAAAAGAAGACATTTTAAAAGTTGAATTAGGTACAGATACATGACATTATATTGCACACAAATAGAGATATTGGGGAACAGAAACCCACTGATTGATTATTTTTGTAGCAAAAGTATAATATGAAACAAATTGAGTTATTACGTTATTATTGTATTAACATTGATTGTTTCTCACCATAGCTGTAAAATATTACTAAGAAAAAAAACCCCTTGTTACACGTCTCTTAACTCAATGGCACGTATAGCTAGAAAAACAAAGAAAAGGACCTAAACTTCTTATTCTTATTCTATGTCGAACTCGACATAGAATGACCTCCTTTAAGAAACAACAAAACAATATATTACTAATCTCATTAGCTAAGCTACGCAATGCAATTCACGGTTATAAAAAATAATATTCAATATCTCAAATAATAAGTAACATTAATTAAGTAGTAATACAGATTATTCAAAATTTTCTAAAAGTTAATTAACATCCTTAATTAACTACATCACTCTAATTACATAGCCGATAGTCCCTACCAATATTAATCAAGATAACATATTGTACACCCTCATTATTACCCATGTGGCCCAGAACATATTCTACGGCCTTCCTCCTCATTGTGGCCTAGAACCTACCAAGCCTTGTAGTAGGTTTTGGTAGGTTCTAGGCCACAATGAGGAGGAGGGAAGGCCGTAGATGCGGTTCTGGGCCACATCGGTACGGGTGTACAATAATGTTATCTTGATTGACTATCGACTATGTATTTAGAGTGATGTAGTTAATGAAGGATGTTAATTAACTTTTAAAAAATTATGAATAATCTGTATTATGTTACTTATTATTTGAAATATTAAATATGATATCATTATAATGAGGAGCATTAAAAAATTCGGAGTTTTTATGGAAAAATTTGTAGAATACTTTGATTAATATTGGTAATGGACTATCGGCTATGTATTTAGAGTGATGTAGTTAATTAAGGATGTTAATTAACTTTTACAAATTATGAATGTTCTGAATTACTACTTAATGAATGCTGCTTATTATTTGAAATATTAAATAATTATAAATAACACCACAGATAATGCGACTCGCTTTATCCCTGAAGACTCTGAAAGTCTTGTGTGGGAGGGGGCTACACATTTAGAGACAAGGGACACACATCCAATATCCGAGAGAGGCAAGAACTGTTATGACAATCACAAAAAGATAGGGTCCATGGGACGAGGTACTGTCTTGTAGCAGGATTCGCATCGATTGATTTGGCTACAGACCGTACCTCGTCCCATGGACCCTATCTTTTTGTGATTGTCATAACAGTTCTGGCCTCTCTCGGATATTGGATGTGTGTCCCTTGTCTCTAAATGTGTAGCCCCCTCCCACACAAGACTTTCAGAGTCTTCAGGGATAAAGCGAGTCGCATTATCTGTGGTGTTATTTATAATTATTTAATATTTCAAATAATAAGCAGCATTCATTAAGTAGTAATTCAGAACATTCATAATTTGTAAAAGTTAATTAACATCCTTAATTAACTACATCACTCTAAATACATAGCCGATAGTCCATTACCAATATTAATCAAAGTATTCTACAAATTTTTCCATAAAAACTCCGAATTTTTTAATGCTCCTCATTATAATGATATCATATTTAATATTTCAAATAATAAGTAACATAATACAGATTATTCATAATTTTTTAAAAGTTAATTAACATCCTTCATTAACTACATCACTCTAAATACATAGTCGATAGTCAATCAAGATAACATTATTGTACACCCGTACCGATGTGGCCCAGAACCGCATCTACGGCCTTCCCTCCTCCTCATTGTGGCCTAGAACCTACCAAAACCTACTACAAGGCTTGGTAGGTTCTAGGCCACAATGAGGAGGAAGGCCGTAGAATATGTTCTGGGCCACATGGGTAATAATGAGGGTGTACAATATGTTATCTTGATTAATATTGGTAGGGACTATCGGCTATGTAATTAGAGTGATGTAGTTAATTAAGGATGTTAATTAACTTTTAGAAAATTTTGAATAATCTGTATTACTACTTAATTAATGTTACTTATTATTTGAGATATTGAATATTATTTTTTATAACCGTGAATTGCATTGCGTAGCTTAGCTAATGAGATTAGTAATATATTGTTTTGTTGTTTCTTAAAGGAGGTCATTCTATGTCGAGTTCGACATAGAATAAGAATAAGAAGTTTAGGTCCTTTTCTTTGTTTTTCTAGCTATACGTGCCATTGAGTTAAGAGACGTGTAACAAGGGGTTTTTTTTCTTAGTAATATTTTACAGCTATGGTGAGAAACAATCAATGTTAATACAATAATAACGTAATAACTCAATTTGTTTCATATTATACTTTTGCTACAAAAATAATCAATCAGTGGGTTTCTGTTCCCCAATATCTCTATTTGTGTGCAATATAATGTCATGTATCTGTACCTAATTCAACTTTTAAAATGTCTTCTTTTATGCCGTGTGCATTTATAATTCGATTTGACAATTATTCTTGCTAAGATAAATGAAAATAATGTTGGCACGTAGGTATTTTAATATTTCTTTTAGCTCATACTAAACTAACAGCTAATGCTGCATTGATGTCGAATAGTATAAAAGTGTAAAACTAATTTAGAATAAGTTGTAAATATCTCGTATGAATAAAAAATAATAAATTGTGTTTGAAGGTGAAGAATTATAAAAACTTATGAATTGTAGGATTTCCATAATATTCCCTGGTATTTGTATTAACCTTTAACTACTCGCAACTACTCGCGCACCAAATTTTCACGTTTCTGCTCGCGCGGTGTATTTTGTACACCGTTAATTTTTTATAATGATAAAATGTTTTATCATTTTTTAATGTACTTTAAAAAATACATCTATGAAAAAAAACACAGGTTAACTAAGGTGCAAGCATGTTTACTGACACAAAAAAAAAGTGAAAAAAATAGAGAAAGCAACAAATAATATCCTCTATATAACAAAAAATAGATTCTAAAAGATAAAAATATTTATCCCTAAAAATAGATTATTAATCCATAAAAACTAAATACTTTTAACATTAACATGTTCACAAATTTGACAAGAAATAATTCGTTGCAAAAAATTAAAAAAAGAACTTGCAAACGTACTTAAATACATTGGTGTATTCTGTACACCACGACAAAACTTGCAAAATATCTCACTTCCCTTTTCAACAGTCAGTGCGATATTGCAGATACAGGTAGAAGACACATTACGCGAGGGTTAGCTGGTTCGGTGACGCCGAGGAAGCATTCAGAAAAAATCGGCAGCTTGCAGCGCACTTTTGGTGTACTTTTTACACCAACGCGAGTAGTTAAATAATAATAATAATAATAATAATGTTTATTGTGTAAAAGAAAAATTACACAATTGGAAGGAGTTCGGCATAGCCGTTCTTCCACTCCCTCAGTTAAAGGTTAATGGACTTATTTCCAGTTTTTCAGTTTGTTGATTTTATGAAGGCGTGAGTCGCTATAAATTAAACCATTGAGGTAAGTCTTTAAGGGGTACTTAATTATTACTATATGGTATGTGGCATATTACTAAAAATACTTTATTTAATTACTTTATTAAAATATAATTTTGATAAATTATATAGGTACTCTTAATACAATTATCTACACAAAACGGAAAAAATAATAATTTAAAAACAAGAGTACATAATATATTATCTTAATGACTGTAAAGATTAATTTAAGAATCTATTACAACCACCCCTGAATTTTATCATAAAATGCTCTTCTGTTATAGTACACGCATATCCGATGTGGATATCTGCTCCAGCTTCTTTCATCAAGTATTTGGCTTCTATAGCCCTTATTCTCAAAAATGCTTGGGATTTTCTAGAAATTCCTCCTCCATCAGCCTTGGTTATGACAAAGTATCTACAAAAATTTGATTAGTTTCGGCACAATAACCGTCCACTTTGACACCGTGAACTTTGGCCTCTTGTTGTTTGGCTGTGTGTGTAATATTAATTTGTCTTTGATGCTCCTCCCAAACGAATCACTGAACAGCAATTTTTGATTGACTGTCGCGCCAGCTGTAACCACCTTTGGGGATATTTCGCCCTAGGCAGATTATTACCATTTATACAAAATATTATAATTTATTATACTTAAGCTTTTCCATCGTTTTTTCTTTGTTATTCATCCTCAAAAACTCTTTATGCTTAAGACCCATGAAACGTTGAGGTTATATGAGAATATTTTACTGGTTTATATGAAAAATACTTCGGCGCAACTTATGATTTATAATTAGTCCGACTGCCACCTTTTCTTTCACAGTTCTACCACAAGAGTAGGAGGCCTGAAGACATATAAAAATCTTTAGAGCTCTACTGCCACAAACGTAGGAGAACTGAAGACATATAATTTTTGGATGAAGAGGAAAGGTAATTGATCTCAAATAAAACACATACATATAAATAGAATAATTTATTAAAATATAGTCCTCAATTTACAGAGTTTGTATAAACAGAGGTTATAGAATACAAAGGTATGTTAAATATTACTATGTATATACAGGGGTCCTCAATTTTACTGAGGTTGATACAAAGGCATAGTAAAATATATGATTAAATATAAGGTGTATATTGAAATATATGATTAAATGCAGAGTATATACAGTAAAAACATAGCTTTACAAATTATTTAGAGGTGTACATGTTTTGAAATTACAAGAGTGATAAAATAATAGACACCTACAGGCCTCACCTATATTTTTAACTTTTTATATCCGTAGGGGGTGGAGCTATGGTCGTCGAAAAATTTTCTCTTTGTAGAATTTGGACGATAAATCTTAGTCTCAACCTGTGTGATGACTTCATGCTCTTTCGTCCTACGGATATTTTTGGAGGTAATGTATACAGGGTCTACAGTTGTTAGGACCATCTCCTTTATGCTCTCAAAATTTAACAGCTGAGATGCCGAGTAATTTAAAGAGATGCCCTTGACTTTACATACAAGGTGTTCTCTCTGGTCGTTAGTAGAGAACACCTTATATGCATAATTTTTCGGCCCTCCGGACACAAACTCCGTAATGTAGGAGCCTGGACCGTAACACTCGAGTTCGTCGGTCATGTCGCCGATAAACTCTCCGGTAGGGACATCGTATTCACCGGACTTAGACACATATATGACAGAGTCTGTGTCGTAATACAAAACACGGTCGCCCAGCTGCTCCAGGTAGCTGTAAAGTTTAAGGCGTGCTTGGGTTGTAACATAACCCGCAATTACGACGTTGACAGTAGATAGTGGGTCGGCGGCCTCCTCTTTATGTCCCCAGCTAACAACGAGCGTATCCTCATTTATCGGTAGCACCGAGTTAACATGTATACTGGGGTTTGACAGCATGCCGAAGAATTCTTCGGGGGTGCGGACTATGGCTGTCTTAGGTTGGTTCTCTCTCTGGCCAAGTTTACCCCAAAATGAATTTAAAATTAATTTAGCCAAAGAGCGGAGGCCGGGGTTTTCGATAATTTCAGCAAATTCCAATTTAACGTCCTCGCGCTCCAGAAACTCTTCGATGTATCTGTCTTTTTGTTCTTTTGCGGGGCAGTTTTTAGGCCAGCCGGAGGCTTGCTGCTTAACTTTGATGAACTTATTCATCATAGCGGTAAATAAACCAGCAACATTTGTCATCTTGTCGTACTGCTCTACGGTATATCTCCAAATTTCATATATTTCCTTTATTTCATATCCCTTTTCAACAGCTTTTAGCACTTCGTCAATAACCCACGAACCGACAAGAGCTCTCTCTTCTTCTATGTGATTACAGACAGATTGATTCATTGTCTGACCGCAAGTACGACATAGGACAAACATAAGTTTTTCATTAATCTTGACTGGGAGCACAGGGTGGTAAAGGTTTTGTGGGGGAAGAATTTTGCACTTTATTACCCCGTCGATGTTGGTGATATCCTTGGGGCATTTCTCGCCCACAAAAACATCGGGGTGTCCGACAGGGAACTTGCCATATTTACAGGCCCAGGGGTAAAGGCTGCAAACATCCATATACTTAATTTTCTCTCCAGGCTGACACTTATAATATTCAGAAGTATTTCCCGTGCGCCCTCCGTAGAAGGCATCCCTAGGGTTGAGAGGAGATTGAGATAGCAGTGGATGTCCTTCGGTATTTTCCCCAATTTCTTTATTTTGAATTATTTGCTTCCGAAAACCACATTCCCACATTTCGGTGATCTCGTAGCCTAGCTCTCGAAGTCTTTCTGTTTTGGCTACCGTGGCCTCGTGACGGGAATTTAATGTAGCAGAAGGGTCGTCGTGCATAGGTTCATCACGCCCATGTTTAAAGCAACTAGTACATCCGTGATAATAGCAACCGTGGAACTCGAACACCTGCTTGGTTTCAGGGCAGAACCCGTCCACTTTAACACCCTGCACTCTGGCTTCTTGTTGTTTAGCAGCATGTTGTATGTTAATGTCTCTGCAATGTTCTTCCCATATCAACCACTGTATGGCTATCCTTGATTGGTTATCTCGCCATCTGTAACCACCTTTTGGTATGATGCCTATGGTGTTTGGTTTGAGGAAGTTACGACGAAACACCTTATTACATGCCGAGGCTATTGTGCAGGCCTCTGTAAAGGGACAAACACTACCTGTCTCCAACAGTTGTTGTCGGAATTTGAGGCAAGCCGCGGTCAGAATTTCCACGTCCGATATACAATAGTCTACTAAATCGCGCTGTATGTCAAATTCATCGTTTCTGTGCACCTCGTACCACCTGAGGAAGGTTTCTCTAGCATCCGGCTTCATGTTATCAGGATCATAGAATTCTACAGCAGGTAGGGGCCCCACATAGTTGGCGTTTTCCTCTGTGTTGAAGAGGTGGGGGAAGTAACCCTTTTTGAAATTATCTCCCAGTCCGAAGGCTTTAGGTAGCTTCGAAAGCGCCATGGGGAAGTAGTTGAGGGAATCCAGGAATTTAACATTCCCCACGGCCATCATAAGAATTTTCGTTCCGCGCATGATAGGTTCAGGCTTCAAGTCTGTTTTTGTCAGAATGTAATTCAGACAGAACTGATGATCGAAAGCCTGGCCGTTGTGGGCGACAACTACAATCTGTTTGAATTTCTTCCTCAATTCAAGTAGCAGGTGCACAAATGAGGCCACCGAATCTTCTCCCTTGACAACCTGTAACCGAACCCCGCATTTTTTACACACTTTAATGTCCTTTTCTAAGCACTCGTTACAGCACTGCTTGAAAACACAGAGGTTAGGCTGATGCTGGAGGGAGCCGTCTTCCAGAACCTTTTCTTGCCGTGTTTCCAAGTCGTAAAACACAAATAAAGTATCCCTGATCTTTGGCTTTCCTATGTCCGGCTGAATGTAGCAGAGGTGGTCTTGGGGGACATGTCTATTGCATATCTTGCAGTACACCTCTCCGCAAGTATGTTGCCTACCGCTCTGTACTGTCTTGTAGCAGGATTCGCATCGATTGATTTGGCTACAGACCGTACCTCGTCCCATGGACCCTATCTTTTTGTGATTGTCATAACAGTTCTGGCCTCTGAACGACCTTTTGCAATCCTGGCATGTGATTTTAGGGCTCTGGGGGCAAACAGGCACCCCCTGACAGCTGGGGCATTTACCCCCACATCTATGTTTATTTTTCGTATCGTAGGGCACGTGGCACTCTTCACAGAAATAGCCGCAGCAGAAGGCAGCTGTGAGGGAGGTTATAACATTAAAGTGGCCCTCGTGATATAGCAGATTGAGGGCGGGGCCGTCTGCAGCTCCTCTGAAGATAGTGTCGCGGCCCTTTGACCCATAATTGTAAACTACAATTTTATAGTTTGTTAGATGCTGCTGGAACTTTTGCAGTTCAGTGATACCACATCCTGTTTCGGGGATAACGACACCCGCTTCGGTGCACAGTCGAAGAGCTCTTTGAGTCTGCAATTTCCCTATATCCCTACGTACTTTGGTTTGTTCAGGGTCCTTATTTACACAAGCCGCGGCCGTTACTAATGCCCTTGGTAGGCATAAATTGTCTTTATTGTTTATACATATTATTCCCCGCCGCATGCCGCACTCCTCCTCGAAGGTGTTGTAGAGGCGACCCTTTCCTTTCCCCGCTGGCATCTTCACAGTGGTCACACCCAGACAAAAAGTTTCAGTGTTGAGACCTGCGGAGTTAGACTGGTAAACGCTGCTAATGACGCCCCAGATATCGTCGTATGTAATTTCTTCCACAGCCCTGAAGCGAACCCAGCCTTCTCCACGTTTAAAATCTTTGCAGCAGAAGGAGAACCCCACTTTATCACCAGGAGCAAGTCCCTCGGTGCCCCTCTGGATGACCTGGTTGACGGCGTCTCGCACCCAGGCTATAGGTTCGCTGTCCACGGGAACAGGTTTAATTTTAAATTCGAGAGTGCGCCCCGTCAAGTGAAAACGACGCACCTTTTTCATAAAGTCTTTTACAATAATAAACTTCTCCATTTTTTTTTTTTTTTTTTTTTTTTTTTTTTTTTTTTTTTTTTTTTAGGGAGCAGCAGCAGCAGACAACTGACTCGTTCAATGAATGCCGAAAGGCTCGAAAGACTGACTAGACGGCCTTGGTACTTGGAGTTTTAATAACTCTAAGCCGATGTGTGTCGGCGAGATGTGATCTGAAAATGTCACGTGATCGTTATTCAAAACGTATTATCAGGTTGAGAGATTTTAACATAATATTTAAAACTCGCCTTTGCAAAACTGTTAATATTGCAATTAATTTCGTCATTCAAAACGTATTACTGATGAATCTGCTGTTATTGGGCTGAAAATTCATTTTGAATCAGATTTTTAATTATACGAGAACGTTTGCCGCGAGGTTATCGCACGTTTTTGTTCTTTATATACCTATTAATATTATGCGAGATGCAACACCGCCGGCCGGTTGTTGGATTAAGCCGCTTGTGCATCAGAGCAAATACTACAATAGATTAAATAATTTGTCTCAGAACCTGCCATACTCTGTATAAAGCTTTATGAGTTCCAAGAGAATAATAGTATATTCTGTAATTAGTTTGGAATGAAGCATATTCTGCGCGAGCGGAAGTTTGTCATCCGAGCGAAGCGATGAGGACGGTCCGCGAGCGCAGAATATGCCATTCCAAACGAATTACAGACTATACTTTTTCTATGCCTATAATTTAATTAATAATTAATCTACTTACAACTTGTCTTGTGCAACGGCCCTTTAAGGTTAACTGTCAATAGAAACGTCAACGTCAGCAGAAACGCAAACAGTATTACATATTGCACTAATACTAGATGGCGCAACCTATGCTTATTATACATTCTAGGCATGTAATAAATATTACTACGTCGCCGCGTTTTTTTTTTCTCATATCTACTGCGCAGTCATGTTTTTTTTTCTCATACCTAACGCGCCGTCATGTTTTTTTTTTCTATCGCGCACGTTTTTTTCCAGTGCGGTAATTTTCTACTTAGCCGTTTGGCTCAGGCTCGAATACACAATTACACTCGTAAACTAGTTACTCTGTAGCTAAACATGTAAGACGTCTTCGTACCAACCCATAGGTCGGCGGTTCGAATCTCGCTGCACTCAACAACTTTTTTTTTTCAATATTTAAAAATACTAACAATGCAATTTTCGGGGGCTCGCAAAAAGTAAGGTTAAAAAGTCGTATCTTACTATGGGGGTGTTATGCAACCCGCAATACATATTCTGGGGGCCCATTCTAGAGGGTGCGCAGCGGAGCCCTACGGAGGCCGGGGGCCCCATTTTGGGGGCGCAGCGGAGCCCTGTCTCAAGTATCGCCATACCTACTTTCGTATCGTCAGCATAACACATAACATGTATGTTCGGACCCTGTTTCACATAAGTAATTAAGTCGTTGGCAAAAACTAGAAACAAAAAAGGCCCTAAGATGGAACCTTGTGACACTCCCATTTTAACTTCGTGGCTATCACTAAAAGTACCGTTCACTTCAACTATCTGACGTCGATTTTCTAGAAATGACATTATAAAACTGAGTGCTGGCCCTCTGACCCCATATCTAAAAAGTTTGTTATTTAGTAAAACATAATCGACACAATCAAATGCACGAGAAAAGTCTATAAAAAGGCCATAAGGACACATTTTTTTATCAAGATTACTAACAATTATATTGCAGAAATCGAATAAAGCGGTATCAACACTTTTATCTTTTGTAAATCCGTGCTGAACAGGTGATAGAATTTTATACTTATAAAAAAAAGGTACCAGTTGTTCCTTAATTGCCAATTCCAATATTTTCGAAAAACTTGAAAGTAAATTAATTGATCTATAATTAGAGTAAATATTTTTGTCGCCACAACTTTCGCTAACTTTAAGATTTCTGGAAACTTGCCTTTTTCAAAACAAAGGTTAATCAAAAAAGTAAATGGAGTACAAATATCTACCTGACACTTTTTTAATAAATTATTCGAAATATTATCAAACCTAAAGCCATCGCTAAAGCTTGAGTTAGGGCCAGTGATAGGTCTTATTTTCTAACTTAGAGGTTATTCGTGTGCCACCCACTAAAACGAGAAAGAAAATGGATTCGAATAACTACCTAACGAAGTGAGGTCGAACATAAGTTACTGCAAGAAATTTTATTACAAAATTTTTCCTGGCCAAACTCCACTCTAACCTATTTTATACAGTACGTTTACTGCAATAAATTTAGGTTACCTAAATTCCAGATAATTGCTTCGGTAACTTACACCCGCCCTGGGAAATGGTGATCCAAAAATTACCGCACAGCAACAGCATAGTAAGGGGTGCGCCATCTTGTTGGAAAGTTATTTCATTTTATATTAAATTGTCGTCACTGTCTAAAATGTCTGTTTTCATAGGGTCGTGTCTTCCAATAATTGTAAATAGGTGTTCCCATCGAGATTTCCTTGAATAAAGAATGGTCCAATAAGTTGGTTGCCCAAAATTCCGGCCCAAACATTAAATTTTTGATGAGTCTGAGTATGAAATTCCCTGATTACATGAGGATTAGTATCACTCCAATGACGACAATTGTGTCTATTCACTTCGCCATTCAACATAAATGTACATTCGTCCTGAAAAACACGTATTCTAGAGAAGATTTGGTTTCAGAAGAAGTCGCTCAGTAGAATATTCCCAAAATTGGGTACGACCATCAAAATCATCTTCATGCAACTCTTGAACCAGCATCATCTTAAATAGATGAAACTTTTTTTCAAAACTCGATGAACACTTGAACGGGATACGCCAGAAGCTTGAGACGCCGCTTTATTGACTGATTATTGTCCATCTACAAGTGACCCAAAACTGCCACTTCAACTGCTTCATTTCGAACTGGGCGATTTATTTCGCGTTTCTTGTTTAGATGCGAATCCGTTGCAACAAACTTATCCATCGGTTGTTTAACGAATTAATGGCTTACATTTTTTTCTAGATAAATAGTATTAAAAATTCGTGCTGTTACTTTAGCGCAAACGTGATTTCGATTCCAAATTGCAACAATTTCTACTTTAGAATTAGTATGGCAGAGAATTGGGAAATTTTTTTCTATTGAGGAATAAATGCGCCATTCTGTTATTGAAACTTGCTAGAAATATTCAAACCTCAACACCAATACTTAGAAAAAATATTGTTTGTATAAAATTATTATTTATGATTGAAGAACAAAGAACGGATGTGGTCAATTAAATCATGCATATCTTCCCTATATTTAAAAAATGCGAGAATTAAATAATAATAGAGACAGAGATTACGGTGCAATTTTACTAATTTTGTTTTAATTGCTGTTTGCTATTTATTATACACGAGGCATAATCGGTTAGTAATCAAGTATTATATGAATTTTCAGTACAAGTGCAATAGTTACCTCACGTAGTTACGCAATTAATAAAAAAAAAATATTGGTATATAAGTTCTCCAAAAAATGAGATCTCGCAGAATATAAAATTAATGGCAAATGATTTTGATATAATGAAAAGTTATCTAATTAATAGAGAGATGTTAACAAAAGTTAACACTTAAATAAATGAGAATGGATTTTGTGTTTCTTGTTTGCAATACACGGAGCATAATTACCTAAATATCTAGCTCTAGAACTGTTTTAGAACTTAAAATAAATATTTATAAATATCTGACACGATAGCTCAGTAGGCTACAATTTGTTGAGGAGAACTTGCTTGCCACATAGGGTGCTACTATGCATAGGATTCAATAATTAGTTGGTAAGGGATGTGTGCTTTTCAAATATTTAACCTCCCTTTTGCCTTCGAATATCAAAACTCAGTTTTAACCATCTATCAACAATGCTTACTTGGTAAGCATTCGGAGTTTTGTTCTCCACTGGAAAGTATCAAAACTTAAAACCTTCTGAAATATGATCTAATAAGAAATTGTCTAACTGAACAGTACGTAAAAATTAAGACATGTATAATTGACACAAATTAAAAAAATTGTGTAAAATCGACTTCCACAAGGAAATGTTCTTGGTCCCCTATTGTTCAATATTTAAATCAATTTTCTTTAACAGACTCAGTACAGGTACAGTTTCCAGATTTGCAGATGATACAAGATACGACCAACTTCTACAGGAACTTACGACATATTTGAAACTGATACTGATGTTCCTTAGTTACCACTACTAGTTGCGGACGGCGAAGTAAACTGTGGTTACCTCTATACTAAATAGCACACCTGGAAACTGAAATAGCTAAAGAACACGTTTTGACCTTCTTCAAGCAGCAAAAAAGAAATATGGGAAATTTAAGGCTTGGTCATCCGGAGGGAAAATATTTGTGTGGGATGAACGTAATGGGAAAAAACGCCTTGTCGATGCAGGGAATGAATTATGAATACTTTATCGATATGGTAGTCACGTACTTCATATTCAGACGACATTGTGGATATTTATTAGAATCTACTTGTTACTTTTTGTTGCTACCAAGTATAGATAGCATTTATCTTTATCTCCCCGCCTTCTTTTAGGCATAAAAATTATTTTATATTCTTTTTGCTGTCTTCATTTTTATAATCTCGCAAATTATTTTATAATTAATTTGTTATAGTTAATCCAATTATTTGCAGTCATTGCAATTGCAATTATTTGTGTCTAAATAAATGTATATTATTTTAATATTATTTTCTATTTTTTTAGTATAGGTACACACGTTTCTTTCTTTATTGTTTTTGCTGTGTAATATATTTTGTTGGAGCGAAATGATAAACAAAAAATAAAAAAATCTAATAAGGTTAAGAAAATATTAAGTAATTCACCTAATAATAATTATGACCAGTAAATATTTAAACTTTTCACATTTTAATATAAGATCTGTTCATACAGGGTTTGACATGTTTTCTGAAAAGGTTGTAGAGGAGTCTCTTGATTTCTTGGGCTTATCTGAAACATGGTTGGATTCTTCTTTTCCAGATCATGGTATAAATATTCCTAATTATAAAATACTCCGTAGTGATCGGGATGGAAGAGGAGGTGGTGTAGCATTTTTCGTTAAAAACTCTTTTAAAGTAAATATATTGGAGCCTCCACCCGTGCCTAATAATGAAATGATGCTTGAAAGCTTATGGATATCATTAAAAATTTCAGGTAAGAAAGTTTGTTTGGGTACTCTTTATAGACCTCCTGATGCAAATTGTAAAAAGAGTCTGGAGCATCTGGAAAATATTTTAACTCATTTTATACCTGAATTTGATCTAGTTATGTTTGGCGGTGACCTCAACATCGATGTTTCTGATAATAATAATTATTGTACTAAACAGTTACAGAACTTGTTGAATAAATACAATCTTCATCAAATCGTCTCGCAGCCCACTCGAGTGACAGTGAATTCAAGTAAAATCATTGATCTAATAGTGACATCCAGCGATGAGCTAATTGCTGATTCAAACGTTATTGGTATGGATAATATTTCGGATCACTCTCTAGTTACTTGTATTATTAAAATCGAAAAGGAAAAGCAAAAACAAATCTTCCACACGTACAGAGATTTTTCTAATTTTAACTATGACCTGTTTTTGGAGGACTTAAGATTAATTAATTGGAATAATATATATTCTATTCAGGATGTTAATGAAATTATTGAATTTTGGAATGCAAATGTGATTTCACTATATGATTTTCATGCCCCGTATAAAACAGTTAGAATATCTAAGCCCCCTGCTCCATGGTTAACTGACAATCTAAAACTAATGATAAAATTAAAAAAAACAGCATTTGCTAAATACAAAAAATTCAAAACCATAACTTCCTTTAATGAATATAAAGTCCTTAGAAATCTAGTTAATTTTTCAATAAAAATGGAGAAGAAAGCTTACTTACTGCATAACTTCCGAACTAATCCTAAAGAATTTTGGAAAACTCTTAAATATTTAAATGTAAATAACAGAAGTAATATTAACCTCGATTCATTTGATCTATTTGACCCTGCTAGTTTTAATAATTTTTTCATCAACAATGTGCCCCAAGTTGCAACCGTTAACAATAACCCCTACATTGATAAATATATTGAACCATATGCGCCTGATAATAACAAATTTTCGTTTTCTGAAGTTTCAATTAAAGAAGTCGAAAGGGCTTTTCGTTCTATAAAGTCTAATGCGATAGGATCTGATAATATTGATCGTAAAATGTTAGAACTATTACTTCCGGAACTTAATGAAGTTCTAACTTTTATAGTTAATAAATGTCTTATATCCTGTATATTTCCTAATGCTTGGAAGTATGCTAATATTTTACCGATTCCAAAAAACAGTAATCCTACAACTCTAAGTCATTTCAGGCCGATCAGTATTCTACCGACGATATCAAAAATATTAGAAAAAATAGTTGCAATTCAGATTAACATGTTCCTAAAAACAAAAAAAATTCTACCATCTACACAGTCTGGGTTTAGGTCTCATCATGGTACTACAACTGCTATGCTTCATGTTACCGACGAAATATTTCAAGCTACTGATCTTAATCAAAATACGTGTTTAATTTTACTTGATTTTAGTAAAGCGTTTGATACCTTGAATCATGATATTCTTTGTAGTAAGCTGAAGTATTTCGGATTTGATGATTCTTCAGTTTCATTTTTTTATAGTTACTTGCAAAATAGATATCAGAGAGTTGGAATAAGATGTAATTTTTCCAATTTTGAACCTGTTAAACAAGGAGTACCGCAGGGGAGTATTTTAGGACCTTTGTTATTCATTATATATACTGCCGATTTTAATACTTGTCTTAGCTCTTGTAATATTCATCAGTACGCTGATGACACACAACTCTACTTCTCTTTTCGAATAGATGAACTCAAACAATCTGCTGGGAAAATTAACTCCGATTTAAAAAATATATCAGATATCTCCGAGGCACACAATTTAACACTTAATGAATCTAAAACTGTGGTACTGCTCTTTGGTTCGCAAAGATAAACTTTAATTAATAATCCTGATTTCCAAATTATGCTTAACAATGTAGTTTTAAATGTCAGTGAGTTTTCCAAAAATCTTGGACTTTTTTTGGATGCAGATTTAAGGTTTGGTAAACATGTTAGTCATATACTCCAAATATCATATGCAAAGTTAAAATTACTCTATATGCATAGAGATTTTCTGAGTGTGGATGTCAAACTAAAATTGTGTGAGTCTCTAATTCTTTCCTTTATCAATTACTGTGACGTGGTTTACTGGCCAGCTTTAACAAAGAGAGACAAGGAAAGTTTACAAATCATGCAAAATGCTTGTGTCAGATTCTGCTTCAATCTCCGTAAATTTGATCATATATCTAGTAAATTTCTTGAAACTAAATGGCTAAATCTTGATGAAAGTTTTCAAGTTCATATGGCATGTCTTGTGTACAGAATTGTTAAAACGCAACTCCCTGAATATTTATTTGAAAAGTTTGTAACTGGTGATGACACCCATCAACGTTCCACTCGTTATTGTAATTTGTACAGGGTGCCCAAACACAGAACTGCTTTGTTTGAACGAAGCTTCTCTTACAATGCTGTTAGTATATTTAATAAAATACCACAGGCTATCAAGGACTCCCGTCATGTCGTAACTTTCAGAAAACACGTCAAAAACCTAATACTAGCTGATAGAGTAGATTAAACTGATTTGGTAATAAGTATTTACTGCTGTGTTTTTTTTTTTTCTTTTCCTAATTATATTTGGTTTATCATACGATTATTTTGAGCATGATCATATTTATTTATTTATGTATTATTATTTATTAAATGTTACCTTTATGGTTTACGATGGTTGCGTGGAAGAGCATTTATATGAACGCGGCATTTTGTAATTCATTATATAATTTTATTCTCGATTAAAAATAAAGACATATTATTATTATTATTATTATTATATGCTATGAAATTCGTGCGTGAACAGTTGTAATTATAAACAGGTATATATTCTACTCGTATAGTCAACTTTAAAATAGCTCTGTGTAAAAATGCCGTCAAGAAAAACTGAAAAGGACACAATTGCTGACATATCATGTAATCTAATAAATCGTGAAAAATTCAAACATTTTATGAAAGCCTTAGTGCAAGAAGTAACTGCAACTTTACTTGAGCAATTAAAGTCACTCAGAGAAAAAAAGTAATCATATTACGTGAGTCTAATACTCAGCTCATTAACTTACTAACATATAGCAATACAAACGTAACAAATCAAAACCAAACAAAAACTGAGATTATGAATAACAAAATTGCTCAAACGTCAGATTCAAACCCTAAACATATGTACGCCCATGCCATAAAAACAGTAACAAATACCAATCAGTCGAAAAAAGCTACTGATAAAGAGCAAGGATCCAAATGAACTATGAAGTTACTGTAAGCGGTCTTCACCTAAATACTCAAGGTTTATCCAATAAACTTGAAAAACTATAATTCTGGTAAAGGAGGAAAATCCATTATTTCTACTAGTAACCGAGCATTGGATGACTCAACAACAAGCAGAGGTTACTAACCTACCAGGATGTACCCTCATATCCCATTACTTCAGAACTGAAGCAATTCACGGAGGTGCAGCAATTTTTGAACGAAATGACATTGGTAAAAATTGTAAATCCATTGAAAATATACAACAATTTATAAGTGGGTTAATCTGTAAGTACGCTGGAATTAGTGTCGATATAAATAAGGTCACAATTTCTATACTGGTAATTTATCGTGCTCCAAATTCAGATAATTCAATTCTATGCTCAATATCAAAATCCCACAAACATTTAATAATAATAAGCGTCTGCTCTTTGATCTATTAGAAAATTTGGAATTTTATCAACCTTACCCAATGATAAACCAACAAGAGAATTCAACAATTCCAAATCAGCACTGGACTTTATTATTACAAATATTTAGGATACAATAAGTAAAAACCTCGATCTTGGTATCTCAGATCATGAAAGTCTGAAGTTTATTACTAAATTTTCAGAAACGCCTTTAAAAATCGAAAAACCAAAATTTATGCTCAAAAGAATTTTTCAACTCGAATCCTTTCCAATTTAAACCGATTTCTTTTACAGACTTAAGCACTTTGTATACTATTACAAAAGCGTGGGAATTTTTCTGGCAAAACCTTTTATATTGCTTGGACAAATCTTGCCCCTCAATTAAAAGAAAAATTTCAAAACATCACTTAAAAAACAGCTGGGTCGACTCAAATACCGTAGAACAGAGTAAAACTCTTAAAAATTTGTATTGGCTCAGTAAAAATGTCAATACATCTGAAATTAAAGAACAATATAATAATACTAAAAAAGCATATTTAGATCAAATACGTTATCAAAATCAAATAGACAAATGCACCAAATTCCACAAAAGCGATTTGGAATATTGTAAACAAGAACAAAAATCATGTGGATATTACTCACATATATCACAGTGATATAATAATTATACATACATATATGATAAATTTTCAATTTGTGAAACATTCTGTAAATACTTTACAGACATACCAGAACAGCTACTTAACTTAATGATGCCTATCATAACTTAGAAGGTGGTGAATGCACTGTAGGAATAAACTGTTGCTCCTCACTATTCTAATGATATATCCCAAAAAGAAATTGAATTAACGTTAAACAGTATGCCTAATAAACCTAGCAGTGGATATGATGAAATCTCCATTAAAATAATAAAGTATATCTCTAGATATTTAATTTACCCTCTTAGCTACATTTTTAATTTTTGTATTAAATGGGGGACTTTCCTGGACAGCTAAAGCTGGCATTAATTATCCCACTCTACAAATAACAGACCAATAGCCATTTTGTCTTGCTTTTTAAAACTATTTGAAAAAATCATTCATAATAGAATTTACAATTTTATCAACAATCAACAACTTTTATCTGTATATCAAAATGGTTTTAGGCCAGGCCCTTCTACAAATTCCGCAGCTTTTAAATTAACAAACTACGTTTAAGCAGCTCTAATACTGTTTTTTGATCTAACGAGAGCTTTTGATTGTGTTAATAAAAATTTCTTGATAAAAACGTTCATTAGGAATTAGAGAACCTATAAATAAATTTATTGACTCTTTTTTCTGCAATAGGTAGTAAAATAGCTGTCAAATTAGATGGACAGCTATCAAATACTTCCACCTTAAAATTTGGAGTTCCTCAGCGGAGTGTTCCTAGTTTTGTCCAAATGTGAATTTTTTGACAGCAACTTGTAATGGATGAGATTCTTCGATCACGGCTAGTACCATAATGCTTGTCTTTATGATCCTTATTACATAAATAACTATTAAAGATCTCTACTAAATTATAAAGGTTTTTATTAATAAATTTTTATACAAATTAGAATACAAAAATTGAATAACCAAAAATGTAGTAAAAAATAAATTTAGATAACTTTAGATTTCAAATTGGTTTCAAACTGTATGATATACTTTTATTTATTCCAATGTTTGTTTATTTTAAACAATATATTATTACAATAAGTTTTAACTTTTAGTGGATTTTATTGCTTCTCTAAATTACCATGTGGATGTTATTGCTTCTCTAAATTACCATATGTGTCATATGCGAAGGAAGTAATCTATATTCAATTTGCGTTTTACCACAAATGGCACCTGAGTACTGATGAGGTCTTTATATTTATTTAAAGTTTGATGCCTTCTACGTCACACGAACAGTTCTGACCTTCCTCAACATTTATTTGTGGACTATGTCAGGCAATATATTACTCTGTGTAAAAGGGCTATAGGGCTGTCTGATTTCTCAGACAAGGGTGCGCTGCTTATATCGACCGCTTGAATTCACCACCAGTCCTTGTATGTTTTCCCTACTGTCACTACATTTAATGTTAGTTCAGTGTAGAGTGTATCTTTATGTGATTAAATATAGGGTAAGCTCCACAATATAAATTAATTTTTACACAAACAGTCGTCGGTAATCGGTATTTAAATTTTACAAACCCAAAAGAGGTTATATATAGTTTGAAATAGCAAATTAAGCCCTGACCTCGGAATGTAAGGAGTACATTTTGACATTTTTTTTAGTAACTATTTAAGTATTGAATAAACAGTAAACAGAGTATATTTTGAAAATGGAGTTTTTGATATTTATCAAACGTGATTTGATTATGTTAGGCATATATACAATAATCATAATTACGTTATATCTAAAGTGTATTCTATTAGTTTTCACAAAGATTATAAAGACTATTATCTTTGGTTTTCATTAGCTCTTTACCTGAATAAAGTCGCTAAGAATTTTTTTATGAACAGTGAATAATTCGGGGGCAATATTCCTACATGCACTGACAAATTATCAAATAAGCTACTTCCGGTTCATGTTTCAGTCATGTTAACTATAAATATTTAAGTTAGAATTTTCCTTCAAGGAATTTTCTGCATTCTATTAAAAGTCGAGATTTGCCCAATATTTAGATTTTCGACCCACCCTCTTTTGAAAATCTTAAATGTATAGTATATTTTTTTCCATCCATCCAGTTACTTTCTTTGGGATGATACAAAATCTTTGTAATGTAAAATTTTTAAGAAAAGGAAAGACGATTTTATTTATATTAGCAAAATTGATTAGCTTCTAAGTTGTAACTGTCTTTTTGTTCTAAGAGCAGTTACTCGTTTTCCAGCGAAACGGTGATTATAAAATTATTTCTCTTCCTTTTCTTTTTTGGGATTTATTACCACTTTCCTTGAGATTCCTATCCAAAAAAGTCGATTTATCTAAAAAATATTCAAATTAACCAGTTTAAAACTGGGAAATAACCTCTACTCCTTTGACGAAATGTCAGAGGATCAGTTAGAGGGTGTTTTTTGACAACTAAAATAAATTATAAAAACCAATCACATTTACACTTGATACTGTCGATACTGAAAGTAATATCTATTATACAATGATGTACTGTTTTAAAGAAACAACAAAACTTAGTCAAAATGTTCGGAATTTTGGGGTTAAGTGCAAACATCAAAGGTTCTAACTGATCGATATTTTATTATATTATTATTGTAAAATGTTAAATTGCTTCGATTTTCACTGTTTTCTTGTTAAAATATATTTTTTAAATGCATTAATTAATTATTTGCTTCAAGTAAATCCTTTGTAATTCGTACATTTACTTTATTCAACTTTATTTGTGTGCATTATTATAAACTTACTTTTACATTATCAACGGTAATATCACATTAAGATATTCTTTTATTTTAAATAGAACAATATTGTTTGAGTTTGAAACAATGTTAGTTCAGTTTTTGCCCTTATTTACTTATCTTAGATATAGACCAGTATAAAGTTTTATGGAATTAATACCCCCACAAAGACTTATCTATTCAGATCCAGTTGCAGATAACTTAATAATTAAATATTCAGTTACTACTATTTTCACGTTGATATGTATTGAAGTCTATATTATATTTCTCTCATATATCGAATTAAGATAAAGTAAACAGACCACGGTAGTACAGGAATTTTATTGGCTTTGTATGAAAACTATCTTTTATCCTAGCATTGTCGTGTATTAACAATTGGTAGCTAACTGAGCCAGAATCCATCCCATCTACATAACGAAAAATTAAATGCCTGCATTGGAGCTAGAAGCCAAAAATTTTGCGGAAATCATGCATCTTATAATTTATTTTATAGCTGCAAGAAACGAATACCAGGGAGAAAAAAATCCTCAGATGAAGAATGCACTAAACATGACGTGGAGATTACATATTATAATGTTAAACAGCTGGTACACTACATAGTACGATACGTAATGAAGTCCAATTCGAAAAGGTTAAAGAAAATTGAAAAAACTACTCTTTTGGAACTTTTAAAAATATTTCTTTATTTTGATGAAACTTGTTAAAAAGAAAGGTACATGTGGAGTGTGGAGCCTATTTTTTGACGTTGGAATTCATCGATCAGAGGTCACCTTTTCAAAGCTATATTTGCTATTAAAAAATTAAGTAATTCACAAACCTATCTGATTTCAAATTGGAAAAGCTTTTCTGATAGAGCCCAAAAATGTGTATTAGACACACGCTATTTCGTTTTTACAACATACAACACAAATTACTGAAACGAAAGAGACTTGCTCTATTCATATCCACAATGGTGGATTGAATAGGAAAAGTATCAAGACTGATCAATTATAAATGAAAATGTTCATAAATACTCTAATCGATACCGTCAACTTTTTTCCACGTTTTTTTGGGACCACGCTGGCAATCTCAACCAAAAAAATCTGAGAAAAATTATATATAATCTTCAACCTCCTGGTGTAATTCTGTATTGCAGAAATTTTCTATATTTCATTTTCGTCTATTTTTTTTATTTTTGTAACACTGTTTATTTTACACAAACCGAAGTTGGACCATTGAGTAAAAAATAATAAGAGTTGCAACTGTCAAGGTTTCGAGATTTTAGTATTGTATTTCTTTGCCAATAACTTCATGATTGTCATCAATTTTTAGTGCTACGGAAAGGTATTTGTAATGTGACTGTATAGCCCTTAAAATTGAAGACAATCATGAAGCTATTGGTGAAAAAATACAACACTAAAATCTCGAAACCTTGACAGTTGCGCCTCTTTATTATTTTTACTCAATGGTTGGACCCTACAAAGGGTAACTTCGTCCATATATTTAAAAAAATAAGTAGTGGAAGTAAGCCAAAAATATACGTTTATTTTACAATATACAACATGTTTTAACTTTTAAATAAAATAATTATGTTTGTCCACTACTAGTATTAGAAGATATCATTATTTATGCTGTGTTCGAGTCGAGAAGATAAAATTATCTTCTAGTAGGAGCTAATTTTTCATTATCTCCTAGTAGGATAGAAAAATGAAAACAATTGACAATAGTAACATGAAAAAAATATGCAGAATGAACGAATATACCTTTATGTAATAATCTTTCGACTTTTCGGGCAACAATTTTTCGTGGATTTGTCCTGCTTCCTTACGAATTTCAGGAGGAGTGTAAACAATATCTTCATCGCTACTTGCCTTTTTTAAAATTCACAGTGCAATTGACATAACGAAATGTCAATTTAATTTATTGAATTTTCATTCATTTGTCTTCACAAACTACTTCTTTTCAATTGAATCCTTTCAAATACAAAAAGAATCCAAAAATTATCATTGTAAAAATGATTTTTTTTTTCATTGTGAAAAGATTTTTTTTATTCGAATGTGTCAAAAAATGACGTTTCTCGGTCAGATAACAAATACGAAAGGTAAAACTTTTCTAGCTACTTCAAGTAAACAACCTGAAAAGACTTTTCAGGCCAAGGCCGGAAAAGTACAGACAACATAATTTTTGACGTTTCTGGAATTAAATCCATCGAAGCCTAATTTGCTAGATTTCTTACTTCTGGGGGTGTTCCCGCAACAAATTCTTCACTATTCATTTTATTGTATTTATTTTATGTAGTATATTTTCGATTAAATTCCATATTATAATATATAAATTGAATTAGATATTAATTTCAAGCAAACTGATATGACAGCAGTTGTGCAGTTGTTATTTATTCTGGCCTTAGTTCACAGCCGCCTGTTACAAAAAAAACTTGAAAATTGTATAATTTGCGGGGTAGCAAAATCTTAAGAACATAATATTTTAATTTTCCCTATCATTTTAATATCCATAAGCATTCGAATAAAAAATATTGTATGACACACGGACGAAAAACTGTTTTTCGGACTCTTACGAATTACCAGCCTCGACTGCGTCTCGGCCGGCAATATTTCGTAGTCGCCCGAAAAACTAGATTTTTCGCCCTCATGACATAAACTACTATTTCAGCCTCGCAACTTATTATTCCTCGATGCTTCGCATCTCGGGACAATAATAATCCTCGGCTGAGAAAAATCTCTTCTCTACCTTACTAACTTAACTTACTTTCCCGGCCTAAACCGGGAAAGTGCTTTCCTGGACTCGTTTAGTATAATATACCATTTCTTTGTTTTAACAAAATAAATATTTATAAACGTTTCTTCGTCTCATATTTTATTACAATAAAACCTTCAACTCAAGGTTATTGCAATGTTCTTGTGTTTCAAATGTTTCCAGTTCGTTTTCTTGTTCTATTTCGTCAAAATATTTTCATCCTCAGAGTTCTAACGTTCAAAATTGATTTAGTATGACGTGTTCCTTGTTTACAGATTTTTTCCTGAATCATCTGAGAAATTGGGTTCATTATATTTAATGGAGAAATATCTTCTACTGATTTCTCCAATTCGTTGAAATAATGGCTTGTACTTTTTAATATTTTTTCTTAAGAAAATTTTTCATCCGATCGTCACCAGCCATATTGTTCATTATTCCCCAACACTATAATACGGCCATGCTTTAATTGATGCAGTTGTTAATTTTATTTTGGGATTGATGTCGGTATATTAAATTTCGCTGTGACGTGTCGAATTGTTTTGCCTTTTTACAAGCTTTTATTTAACTTGCAATGTATGTATGTTAGTTAGTTTGTTTGTTTAGGTCAAATCTTACAACTGAATTTTAAAATAGTTATCCCCAACCGATTGAGCTGAAATTTTGCACACACGTTTAGTTTGGATGATAACGCATGTTTAGCTAAGTAAGTAATTTTTTATACACCCCCATAATATGGGTATCAATTAAAATGGTTTGCTGAGAAGAATAAGAAAAATAAAATGATGTCACACTAAATTCAATATGGCGGACGCCCCAAGATGGCGGACTAGTTATTTTTTATACACCCCCATGATATGGGTATCAATTAAAAGGGTTTGCTGAGAAGAATAAGAAAAATAAAATGACATCCCACTAAATTCAATATGGTGGACGCCTCAAGATGGCCGACAAAATTTTCTTATCTACCATCATAATATGGGTATCAAATGAAAGGGTTTACTAAGAAGAATACGAATAGACTACGAAAAAAAACTAAAAAATAAAAAATAAATTAATAGTAAAAAAACATTTTTAAAAACAAGCTTTTATTTAAATGCTCTAAAAAGAAGAAAATAAACTTTAAATTAAATCAAACCCATCAATCTATTACATTATACAATTTATATGATATAAAAGCTTGTCGCGAGATTTGCCTGTGTAAATAAACAAGAATATACAATATTAAACTCTCGCGACAAGCTTTTACATCACATAAATTGTATAATGTAACAAATTGTTGGGTTTGATTTAATTTAAAGTTTATTTTCTTCTTTTTAGAGCATTTAAATAAAAGCTTGTTTTTAAAAATGTTTTTTTACTATTAATTTTTTTATTTATTTCTCCAGACTTCGCCGATTATATTCAGTAAGAGAATAGATAATGAAAGCTGATAGGATGCCTCTTCAAAATAGGTGCTCGCATGATGAGTACCACATAGATTCGCAACCTAATATAAATTTACTTTTGGCAAATATCGAAGAAAACTCTTTAAAAAATCATGTATTCAAAATGCACTCTGATTTTACTGCTTAGTCGGTGCTTTAAACTACTACTAAATGTTACAATTTCTGAGACAGGGCTTCATTCGAGAGTTTAATGTTGTACAATAAAATATTTCTTTTGTTAGTAACAATCTGAGGTGCACAGTGCACATGCACATTCTGAGAAACAGTATACATTTGGCGCTTGTAATATTTTTATTAATGTATAAAAATTTCACATCATCATATTTTGCTAATAAAGGTAAACATACAGAAAAATTATTTAATTATTATATTAGAAATTTAATTTACATTGCACACACGCGGGTACGACGTGGCAACGAGTTTAACAAAAATAAAACTTTGTTGATGATACTAATTATTACAACAAGTAAGTTTATAATAAATATTATATGGTGGGTGATATTTTTTTTTTGTCAATTATTTACAATATTTGGAAGATATACAATTTATTGACTTGTTCTTAGGTTTGTTCCTAAAAATGTAGAGTGGTTATGTATCCCATCACTGTGTCACTTATAATAAAGTAGAGTAATAGAGTAATTAGTTATTTTCTGAAAAATAATAAAAAAAATATAACTGTTTTAGCTACGCATTGATTAAGGAATGAACAAGATACGCGACTTCAATGGTAAAGTGCGAGGCCTTTTTTGGCAGCGAGATCTCGGCAAGTTGCGGGCATTCCTGTGATTTACGTAGTATGCTTTTGACAAACCTGTGTCGTGTCTGGTTTTATCATTAATAATCTAGTGGTAATAAAAATGTAATGTCCAGATTAATTTTAGTTTAAAATTATTAACGTAGTATGTTCTCTCTGCCAGCTATTTCTCAACGTTTGATTGACTTTTAACCGTCACATAATTTTAAACTCAAATCAATCTGAACATTCAATTTTTGTTTTCACTAGATTATAAATTATATAAAACCAGAAACGACACAGGTTTATCAAAAGCATACTACGTGAATCACAGGAATGCTCGCAACTTACCGGGATTCTCGCTGCCAAAATTAGCCTCGCAATTTACATTGGAGTCGCGTATCTTATTCATTCCTTAATCAATGAGCTACGCGACTTTATCTAAACGAGTGCCAGCAGGCTATTACAATACCAAAATGTGTTAAAATAATTTTGAACAATGAAAAATAAAAATAATAAAATATTTTTCACGTAAAAACACGTAGCTTATTCCTAAAATATGTAGATTTAACAATGGTAAAAACTCGTCATTTACCATTTTCTTTTGTCGGCACACCGATGTAAATGATAATTTATTTAGAAGAGATCAATAGCTTTCAAATAAACTGTCCATGCACTTGAAATTCGAAATTTTAACAAAAATTTGAAATACGGCTTTACAATAATAATTTTTTTGACTTAAAATAAATTAAAATTTATTGTTACCACATATATTTAGAATTTTAACTACAGAATGATCCTCACTGTATGTTGAACTTGATAATTTAAAGACCTCATAGCACATTTATTGTAAAATGGATCAACTTATGTATTATTTTTCATTTACGACTAGAAAATACTCGAGAAAATATCAAAAAAGCTAATGTGAGATTTTTATCAAGATGAAACAGAGTTCAGTTTTTTATTTGGATTTACTTCGTTGCTGTTACTCATTAATGATTATTGATATCGTTATGCAAAAAGAAATTAATAAAATTTTTAAAGGAATGGAAGAACGCAACATTTTATTATCCTTATACAACTTAATTATTCACACGAGTATTAATTGCAAGCAAAAACCCAATTTAAAAAAATTCATTAACACACAATATGATGACAAATTAAATAATTATTTATACATTATTTTCATTTTTTGTTAGAAACGGTTATTTAATAATTATCTTCTTTTAAATTTGATTTCATCAATTTGTGTTTTACAATTTTCATACACCATAAAAAATTAGATATAGTTGATTAAGTAGAGTTAGTAAATACATTTTAAATAACGTTTTCGCGTTTACCATTAATAAGAGAATAAATATTTAAATAATTCGGTTATTTTTAATAAACATTTTAAATATTTACAGTGCTTGCCTCTCTCTCATGTCCCAAACTTTTGAATTAATAGAGTTATATAATAATGCAAAGTGGTTAAAACTGACGTAGTTGTCATTTTCTTTACATGTTAGAGGCCTTCATTTTCAATGGGAGATATTTTGAATGAAATAATGTTATAACAGTCTTGCCGAGCTATTTTTACTATTTATAAAAAGATATTTATTTTATACTTTGATAACCAGTTTACTATAACATGGTTCTTTCAATATATCAATACTCGAATTAATTAGTCTCTAGACAGAATCACTACCCACAGAATATAGTACGAGCCCTCATTAACTTATCTATGTCTTACTCCTTTACTCATTATCGACCAGCCAGCTGTATTGGACACTGATGTCACTCACAAAACGTGTCGTGGGTTAGTAAGCACTTCAACCTGTTTATTCCATATTTTCTGATCAATGAAATTGCCAACTATATTGTCAATAAAACGAAAGAATCTCAAAACACTTAAAATACTATTTATTTACAATTGAAACGAAAAAAGGTAAAAAACAAAACAATAAATGGAAAATACGGGGAATAAGTCCCAGTACAAAATGAACTATTAAAACAAAACAATATGCAAATTCATACTATAATAACTTAAAATGCTAGTGTTGGCAGTGGCAAAAGTGAATATCTAGCTTAACGCGTGGATAACATTTACATGGGTTCAAAAATATCCCTCAAACCACGGTTAAACTATTATCACTAGGATTTCCAGAAAATAGACAAACGTTCTGGAATCCTCGAACAGTGGAAAATAGACAAACGTCCACTAATTCAATCAACAAAACAAAACAAAAATAAATGACTGACTCTACATATATTAACAAACAAACAAAATCAGAAAACACAGAACAATCACTACACTATCTTTACTTCTTTATTTCTTATTCGCGAAACTAGACATGATGTTTTCGGTCGGAAGCTAGACAAAAAGTGTCTAACAAGCTTGAAGATTTAGCACATTAGGCCTGAAGGGCGGTTACACTTGATGGGGGTAGGTAAGTCATTAGGCGATTTACCCAATTGCATTTCGATTCATCCCCGACGGTACTTAAGTTCGACCCGACCTGTAGCGCTCTCTGCCAGTTACGATGGGAAATTATTCTTATGGCGCATGCCTTTACTATGTTAATAATTTACCATGGTATTAGAATCTTACTTAATTATCCTAAATATGATACAAATTCAATTCATATTACTATTTCTATATAGCACCTGCATTCGCAACTACGAGCTAGGGAAACCCATTATCAATAAGTATTCATTCCTGTAATTCCATTTCGGGACAAAACCTAGCTCAGGTGTATATAGATTCCTACCTATCTTAATATTACGCACATAACATATAATGGAATATCTCCTGAATTAACTACCTTACTTATGTTATTCAAAATAGCCTGTAGATAAGAGATAGACACCGAGATATGATTCCCGTTGCCGGTTTATGACCTTTACTCGCGTATTCGATTGATTCACTACTCGCGATTGATTGATTACGCGCCTTCCCTGAAATACCCTAATAAATCCATTAACTAAACTACCCTTGTTTAACCGACTTGCCTGTACTATAGGTCCTCCCTATTTCAAACATGTGGTACCGATTTAGCTGTACCCTTAGGTTTTTCCGAAGAAATACTTTGAGCTTAACAATTGTCGAATATTCCTGGCCCTCTGCAAATGGTCTTATAAACGTTATGGCTCTTCTATGATGGCATATCTTAACTGCGGGTGGTAAACATATTTCATCATTTGGGCCTGACACGTACTAAATTTTTACAAGTCTGTTTTAAAAGAAATGCCCCTTTTACAATTCCACAATCAGTCACGTATTCTATTTACGAAACTTTTAACTTTAACGAAAAGAAGCCATACCTACCGGGTGATATCTACATTTGTTACATTGCCCCCTCCTTAAATTGGAGCAATTTTCCCGAACATAAGTAAAATAATTGATTCAATCCCATTAAACTATACAAATGGACTTAAGACTAAATTGTCTCTCATGGACCCTGACCACTAAGTGTCCTTTCGCTGTCGCTGCACTGACATAGATCTTCATCCTAGGTGGTTCTGCTCGTCTCCTGGAGTCGTAACTCCATCCACCTGGATAGGTTTTACCATGGTCACACAGAACGGATGTTTCTGCGTGCTTCTCCTCCAGACCTGGGGAACCTCGGATTGGTGGTTGCCTCTCGTCCTCGATACCATAATGTCGTCCGCCCTCTGGATTGACGCCTGCATCGCTCGTCACTGCTTTGCACGTCCTGGACCTCGCGGAATCGTCCTGCTGTTGTAGAGTCGTCCTCACGGGCTGTCCAGGGGTGGTAGATGGTTCCATCGGTGTGGCCTTCGGGGTCTCCATTCCTGGTGTCTCGTGAGCTCGGTGTCGTCCAACCTCCCTCCATGTGGCTCTTTGGTTCCTTGGCTTCGTCCTCTATGTCTCCGGTCACCCTGGTTATCTATAACATGTCAGAAAATATTAGTTTCCCGTGGTTACCCGCAATCATATACGACTCTTTCTTATCCTGAATTAATCCTGTGTCTTGTTCGCGTCATCTGTGCAAATACTCCTTCCACGTTCGTCCTCTATCTTGACTACGATTAGCTCCACTTCCTTGTCCTACACGTCGCCTCGATGTGGTTCTGCTACTTGGCGGGAATCGCTTGCCTCATATGAAGAATTCGGTGTCCTGACGGATATCCTGGAAAACTAATACACATGTTCTGGACGGGGGTGGGAGAGGATCTGGTGGTGGTGTTCTCCATATGGTGGTAGTGTTCTACATACTACTGCTACTCTACTCACAACTATTTACATGTAACTACAGTAACTACTTAAAACATTCTATTACTTTAAAGAAAAAATAACTCTAACATCACTAATTTCCCTGGGGCACAGGATACTACATCATGGCGTTGGCTCTATAGGTGACTATCCTTTCCAAGGTTGTCTCCAACGCAACGGTGTGTTACTATTCGCAAAAATATCACTATATAATCTTTTATCAGATTCCTCATTCGTGTCCGTTCGTAACCATGCAAGTGATCACTTGACATCCCTGAGCCGTAGGGTGTACCTATCAATCTATCCTGGACACAGACACCAAATTGATTTTTATAATATGACATTAAATGGGCTGAGGTATTGAATTGTCTTAAGAATTCATGCGACTAAGCTTCTATTGTTATTGGATGAATGTGGTATGTAATATCTACCCTGCACTAAGCAGCATAAATAACTGTTATTGGGTGGAGGAGTAGTTCACAAATTATAGTGTCTGTAGAGACCGCGGTGCTTACAGAACCCTAACATTGGAACCATGAAAGTTAAAAAAATATATATATCCAAGTCTTCACGAAATCGTACTAGGTATGGGTGTTTTAGAAACTATATTCCCAACCCCAGTCCTCTCGACTCGGCCAAGTTCTCGAGGTCGATTGTTGGAAGGTTTGCTATTGTTACCGGTGTAGTCGCTAAATTCGTTTGGGCTATTGTAACATCTCTTCGTAACCACAGTTCTAAGTATCATGTGTTACTACTATGGGTTCCTCACGCGGCTTGGGAGGCCTACCCCTGCTTTTTCTCACGCGGCTTGGGAGAAAAATCGACACGACACCGAACTGCGGATACTGACTTAATTTTAACGGATGGTGTCCCAAGATTTGTAGACTTATTTCCAACGTCGGTGTTCGGGTGGTACCATAAACCTAGAAGAGCTACCTTGGCCGACGCGGCTTGGCGACCTAGCTTCTTCAATACTGCAGAGTTCGGCTAATTCTCGCCGTGATCACACCGATCCTCCCGCTGAAAATAGCCACTGTCAGATACAGTGAACGCTACATCTCTTGCTGGATTATCATTATCATAACCTGTTGTCTTCGGATTAGATTTCACTTGTCAAGGCTAAACTATAACCACGTAAGTCCATCTCCTGTCACCGATATCTAGAATTAGCTTAAACTGCTCTACGGTATTCATGCCGATTATCCCATATGAACTAACATTTAGTTCATTTCCTCATATGATATTCCTGTGCATGATCCGTCTCAGCTTAAACTCTACCTCTGCAATGTCAACTGGCTTAAGATTGTCCCGATGCATGTCGCTCGTACCTTAACTTGCGACAGCGGCCAACTTAACCTCCGCACGCCTTACTTCTTAATTACCGATACCGCCACATCACAATCGATCAACCCTTTGGTACCTTAACTTTAACGTTCTTCGTTGTGCGTGGATGCTCTTTAACTTGACGGACACTAGTGCAGTCCTCAGTTGAATGCGAAGTTGCCTTAGCACAGTGAAAACATATCTTCCTTGGGTGATTCCGACATCCTCTGACCTGGTGTCCTTTTCCTCCACATCTTTTGCATATCAATTTCATATTTGGATATCTTGCCCTAAATTTCGTCTTCTCCATTCCATCTTCAGTCACATGAGTGACTCGTACATTTTTCCTGGGGAATCGGTTCCTTGATACACTCTTCGAAATTGTGGCTCTGGTACCCCTTGTTTCTTCGTTCCGTTGATTTTCGTATAAATTTCCCGGTAGTTGTCGTGATGCTACGTTCTCATATGATTCAGCTAGTGCTAATGCAGCTTCAACACAAAAAAAATCTCCCTGCTCCAAAATCCGATTTGCTAGCCTTAAGTCGATGCCTTGTAGAAATTGATCAACAATCAACTTGTCTCTGTAGTAACATTCCCTGACACTAGGGTCTTCGCCTGGGAAGGCCTTGTTCGACACTACTTTAAGCCTTTGCACATAGGCTCCCAGAGTCTCATCGGGTTGCTTAATACATCTACTTAATTCTCGCTTCCCTTCTTCTATATTGACTTTTCTTCCATAAATTCTTCTTAACCAGATCTTCATTTCTTGAACTGTTTTGGGTCGGTCCAACTTCCGCAATGCATAATAAGCTTCTTTGGCACCTTCCTTTAATTTCCTTACCATGTGATTAAAGGCTTCTGCTTCCGTCCAATGATGTTGTTCGGCTGCCATAAGTACAGCCTCTATGAATGCCTCGTAATGGGGTCCTCCCTCAAAACTGTCAATCGTATCGGATCCATTGATCAACTTTTCCAGATAACCAATATTCCGGTTGGGTTTCTCGGGTTCTTCGGATCCACTTGGTCTAGATGGTACTAGTTGCTCCAAACGTATTTGTTGCTGTTGAAGTTTTTGTTGCAGATCCTCCAGTTGTTGTCGCATTTGCTCTGATGAAAAGGTTGAAACGTTTTCCTTTCGCGTACCTGGTTGATCGTTCGTTGGAGGTGACTGTGATACAGTAGTTTTCGGCATTTTCTTTTGCGTGACCTTATTGCAATCTGAGATGATGGAGATGTACTTGTTTCCTTCTATATCCCTTTGGATATCTTTTGTTATAGTTGACGGAACGAATTATTTTCACGAATATCAACTTTCTCTTCACGTACAATCGTGACTTTCTAGCGTGCTATGACAGGCATAAGACCACCTAGATTTCGCTTCCACCGCAATTAGACAACACTCGGTATATTTTATTGTTCCCCTTACAATTTGTGGTTTCCTCACGCGGCTTGGGAGGAGACCCTACAATTTTTCTCACGCGGCTTGGGAGAAAAATCCTACAATTTCTAACTACCGTAGCAACTCATATGTACTTAGAATACCTTAGGACTTTCTACTTGCTAGTATCTCTAAACAATAAACTTGTGGTTTCCTCATGCGGCTTGGGAGGTAAACCCTAATACTACTAACTACCTCAGTAAGTCCTATGTACCTAATACCTTTGCACCTCAATTGTATCTACTGAACAAATAAAATACCAACTACCTCCAAACGCCCTATTTCAATCCTATTGCCCAAACTGCAACATCAAAATCTACACAATTTACAACCATAAGGATATATACTCAAGCATGGGATAAAAGAAAAACGTATATAAGAAATATATGAAATTTCCAATTCTGAACCTGAAAAAAAAAACCTTTCTGCTTTACTCTAATAAAAACAACAAATACGCTTCCTTAAACTATTTCCGACGCGCTGAAAATATATTCCCTACTAACTTATACAATATTTGTTCAAAAGGAACCTCTAATTTGTTTGACAAAACGACGCAATCTTTCAACTCATATTTCCAGCTATCCATTAATTACTTTTTCCTCAAAAACTCACCTTATTAATTGGAACACTTTTCTCAAATGCGCTATTTTGTCAACAAATAACCTAAACTTAATCTAAACAACAAAGAAATTCTTTGCTGGACTTTTCGCATAGCCCCGTACCAACAACATATATCTCTTTATTTACTTTCAATATTTAATTCATAAAACATTACTTAATCCTTTCTTTATAGTTTCTGTTCTATTTCCAAGTACCGTATATACTATCTACTTACTAGATTACTTATCTTTTTACTTTTTCTCAGAACATTTACGTTTTATATACAATACTTTCTTCCAAAATGAGAACATAGTGAAATCAAAGTTTTTGGAAAATTAACCCTTCAGTACATTTGAGGGAAACACAGGAAGACTTTTAATTCAGAAACCGCGTGACTAATTCTCTAACGCTATTAATCGATACAAAACTATGTTCACTCAATTACATCAACTTAAAAAAACAAAGTATACGAGACTCTTTACAAAAATCACGAAAACAAATACCCTAATATTGTGGCTAAAGCAGATGAGAGTAAAGCAACCGTTACAACAAATAAACGTGTGTATGAGAGAAAATAAAATCTGTCTTAATTACTGCATGACGTAATCACCATTAAACGGTTAAATAACAATTTGATATCACCAATTTAAACAAAACCAACTGAGATCAAGAACATGTACCCCTTTAGACCAAAGTTACAAAAAAAACAAAATGTACTTCACGTGAAAATGGTGACTATCTAAATCAGGTTCTCACAAACGGGGAAAAAAATAAATCATAAAGTCGATATTCTGCTTAAATTACTACATCGATTGACTATCTAATAAAAATTTATTCCAGAAATTTAATTTTTTCTCATACCTTCCTTAAAGATGAAAAATTCGTGAACCAATTAAAAAAAAAAACTCAGCGAGTGTTACTTTATCCTGACTGTACCTTACTTTACGCGTGTGTCACAATTTTTGTTTGTCTCTCTAATTAGTAAAAAAAATATCCCTTTTCTTTAAAATCATCGCACGAATACGCATCTCCGTCCAAAGAGAATTACAAAAATTTAGAGCTAATTAACGCGTGACCATGCTGCAACTCCCTTACTTACAATCAGGTAGGTACCTGTCTCTATAAACATTAAGCTATACGATGATAAAATGTATAATATCTCTTCCTTAAGTCAAAAAAAAAAACAATTACTTTAATCCACGTCTCTACTTGTTCTACAATGAATATCATTTAACAAAGACAAACCCGAAATTCAGTTAAATTGCTTGAAGAGCTGCATCGAATACATGCTGAAAATACTCTGTATAACTATTACGCTTATCCACTACAAGGTGTTTAACAAGGCGATAAAACCTTTTTCTTCTATATCTAAATGACTTTATATCTTCCAAAACAAAAAAATTAAAATGTCTAAGGTATCGTATTTTAATTTCTTATTGCCTACTTGTCACTTTGCAATGAGATAACAAAAAAACTTTTGCTAAAACTAACTGTCTAAGTACGAACCAATTAAAATATCCAAAATTTTTGTTACTATCCATTATCGTTTTAGCAGTATCGTGAATTTACAAATTACTTGACAAAACAAAACTTTTCTAAACCTAAATATAGTCATGATCGTGCTACTCCGGTTTTCTTTAAAATTTCAAAGGTTTATCTTTATATTTCTGTATCTAATTTCAAACAATTTTATACTAACGTTAAATGCCTTCACATGACTACAACAAAAAGAATCTATCTAACTGGGACTCCTCTGCATACTTTGCGCTTTATGCCAATTTTTTTTTCCACATTTAGAATTACAAAATTACTACTACACAATAAAACGTCGCTAAACCAACTAATTTAGTGAATTTATACCACAAACTTACTCTTATAAAGGAAAATTAACCAAAAAAAACAACGATTTCGCGTACGTAATATAATTATTAACCATTTCAACATAATGTATCTACCTAGATCTTCTCTTTTAATCACTTTTGTACCTCACAAGTACCCCAATAAATCTACGGTTTTATACACAATATACTTAAACAGGTCCCCAATTATGTTGCTATATTGATTTCTCAGGTACTTTATTATATATTATAACACTTTCGCTAAAGTAATCGTTGACAGCAGGTAACAAATTTCTATTTCACTCTTTGCTCTGATTTACATAAATTTATCTAAAATTATCCCTAGTAAATCATTGTTTAACACTTCTAATACATCTCTCGCAATAACTTCTATTAAACAAAAATTTTCTAATAATCATTAATATCCGCCTTTTCTCTCGAATGTACGCCACATTATTCACACTAAAAATTTACATGATTCTACAACGTGAACAACTTTGAATTACACTAACACTAATAATTTTATGAATTCTTATTGTAGCAAAATTTCCGAACAAATAAGAAATAACAAAACGGACTCTAATTAACTAGTATTTCGCAAGTTCTTTACAAATATTTTCTGATGTTCTCTAATATTCTGTCGCTCAAAATATTCTCTATTACATAACATTTTCTTTGGATAGAGTTGTCTAGAGCCAATTAATCCACATTATCTAACTTTATTCATTAGTTTCTACTGATTCTAGGTTCTATTTCTGAGAAAAGATGAATTTTTTGACATTCTAAAAATTATACGGACAAAATTAATAACTTGAATCTTAATTAGTTGTATAAATTTTATTCTTTTTCAAATCCTAATCTGACTGCGCCACTTTTTATAACAGTCTTGCCGAGCTATTTTTACTATTTATAAAAAGATATTTATTTTATACTTTGATAACCAGTTTACTATAACATGGTTCTTTCAATATATCAATACTCGAATTAATTAGTCTCTAGACAGAATCACTACCCACAGAATATAGTACGAGCCCTCATTAACTTATCTATGTCTTACTCCTTTACTCATTATCGACCAGCCAGCTGTATTGGACACTGATGTCCCTCACAAAACGTGTCGTGGGTTAGTAAGCACTTCAACCTGTTTATTCCATATTTTCTGATCAATGAAATTGCCAACTATATTGTCAATAAAACGAAAGAATCTCAAAACACTTAAAATACTATTTATTTACAATTGAAACGAAAAAAGGTAAAAAACAAAACAATAAATGGAAAATACGGGGAATAAGTCCCAGTACAAAATGAACTATTAAAACAAAACAATATGCAAATTCATACTATAATAACTTAAAATGCTAGTGTTGGCAGTGGCAAAAGTGAATATCTAGCTTAACGCGTGGATAACATTTACATGGGTTCAAAAATATCCCTCAAACCACGGTTAAACTATTATCACTAGGATTTCCAGAAAATAGACAAACGTTCTGGAATCCTCGAACAGTGGAAAATAGACAAACGTCCACTAATTCAATCAACAAAACAAAACAAAAATAAATGACTGACTCTACATATATTAACAAACAAACAAAATCAGAAAACACAGAACAATCACTACACTATCTTTACTTCTTTATTTCTTATTCGCGAAACTAGACATGATGTTTTCGGTCGGAAGCTAGACAAAAAGTGTCTAACAAGCTTGAAGATTTAGCACATTAGGCCTGAAGGGCGGTTACACTTGATGGGGGTAGGTAAGTCATTAGGCGATTTACCCAATTGCATTTCGATTCATCCCCGACGGTACTTAAGTTCGACCCGACCTGTAGCGCTCTCTGCCAGTTACGATGGGAAATTATTCTTATGGCGCATGCCTTTACTATGTTAATAATTTACCATGGTATTAGAATCTTACTTAATTATCCTAAATATGATACAAATTCAATTCATATTACTATTTCTATATAGCACCTGCATTCGCAACTACGAGCTAGGGAAACCCATTATCAATAAGTATTCATTCCTGTAATTCCATTTCGGGACAAAACCTAGCTCAGGTGTATATAGATTCCTACCTATCTTAATATTACGCACATAACATATAATGGAATATCTCCTGAATTAACTACCTTACTTATGTTATTCAAAATAGCCTGTAGATAAGAGATAGACACCGAGATATGAGTAGATAAGTAATACCGGAAGGGTGATCCCCCCACCACTTTTGCTCCCCCCACCACTAATTTGTAATTGCGTAATTAGTAATTTGTAATTGCGTAATTGGATTATTTCGCTGTAATTAGACTAGTATAATTGCAATATATCTAATAAATGTAATTAGTCTGGAGGGGGGATAATTAAAATCCAATTGTCGCGAGAAATGAAAGTAATTGGATTATTGCGCTGAGAAATGAAAGTAATTGAATTATTGCGCTGTAATTGCGTAATTAGTAATTTGTAGATGTGTAATTAGACTATTTGCGCGTTAATTACACTATTTTATATAGTCTGGAGGGGGATAATTAAAACCCAATTGCCGCGAGAAATGAAAGTAATTGAATTATTGCGCTGTAATTGCGTAATTAGTAATTTGTAGATGTGTAATTAGACTATTTGCGCGTTAATTACACTATTTTATATAGTCTGGAGGGGGATAATTAAAACCCAATTGCCGCGAGAAATGAAAGTAATTGGATTATTGCGCTGAGAAATGAAAGTAATTGAATTATTGCGCTGTAATTGCGTAATTAGTAATTTGTAAATGTGTAATTAGACTATTTGCGCGTTAATTACACTATTTTATATAGTCTGGAGGGGGTTAATTAAAAAACCCAATTGTTGCGAGAAATGAATGTAATTGGATTATTGCAATTAAACTAGTATAATTGCAATATATCTAATTGAATTGATACAATTATATATTAATTAGTACATCAATTGGAGAAATGAAAGTTTATTACGCTGTAATTAGACTAGTATAATTGCAATATATCTAACATAATTTCACGAAACAGGTGCCTATCTGAAAATCAAACCACTCGTATTTCACATACCCTACTGTCACTGTGCCTTTACAAATTATTAAAATTCCAAATTGTAGGTAGTCTTCGACCAGCATTCCATTGACATCGCATTTATTTCCTAATGATCAAAGATTAAATCAGCTTTTTAGTTTTTACTGTCGCATATCTTGAAACAAAATAGTTGGTTAAATTTATAGCTCCCATTTGCGACAGACAATATGTCTGCATAGAGGACCCACTATAATGACTTTGTCATAGGGAATTAACTATCTCGTAATTATTAATATTGTTACATTTTATTGTTTGGTGTCTTTAAATCGGTTGGGGGTTTACTGTTGCCTTTGTATACATTTAATGACTACCTTAAACATACAAAAATTAATTTTTCATTGATTTACAGCATATTAATTTACAATCTTTAACATATAGGGTGTACCGATTTGTACGAACCAAACTTTATGTCAACTGAACCTATTATTAATTTTATATTCAATATAATCCTCAGTATTGCCTTTCAACTTAAACATACAATATTAATTTTTCATTGATTTACAGCTTATTAATTTACAAACTTGAACATATAGGGTGTATCGATTTGTACGAATCAAACTTTATGGTGTGATAAACTACCAAAATAATATGAAAAAAGTTCATATGTAAATGTGGGCTGGGAACACATAGTTCCGAGATACAGGGTGTTAAAGAAACATGTAAAATTTTGTTGTTGTTTGAAACACTGAAATGATGGCACACTATATTGCGCTCTAATTAGACTAGGTGCAATTTCTCGAAATTCTATGGTTTATTACCTTATAGAAAAGCAGTATATCTTAAGATATATTTACAGATTGGTATACATCCAACTTGACGGCGTTTTAACAAAAGCAAGCGGAAACGATGACTACTTTGATAATGCATTAAAAAGCAATATTTTAACGGAAATTACAGCGATGCTTTAATAAAGCTCTGGATAATTATATGCCTCTTTTAATCTGTTTTACAGAATAATGGGGATGGCTCTCTTCAACCGTCTGTAAAACTATTTAATGAAACCTAGTTAAAAATTCAGTTCCATAAAGAAGCTATGATAATTTATGATATAGTTAATCACGATCCATTTTATTATTCAACTCAAACATGAAGTCTGATAGAAGACATTAAATCTGCCATTGAAAGATTGTCTTGTAAACTAGATGACATAAGGAGGGATTCAAATAAAATACACATTAAAAGATTACATTCAATTTATTTCCTATTTTTATTACATAGCTAAAAATACCTTATTATAATTAGATTTCTGTAATTGCAATGTATACGCTTGTATACTAAAATATAAGGGCAGGTAGTTACACCTTTCAACAAAGCATCAATATTTGTTAACTGTATAATAAATAGGCGAAATAAATCCACAAAAATCACCTGTTAGTACAAAGCCCATAAAATATTTTTTCTTTTGTAAAAGGGACATTAAGGAAGACACGATGGTCAGTAAATATTGATTGTTATCAAATGAAATCCCTGTCTTTCGATCGTCCTTCCCCACGAGATTGATTAGATAAGAAAGATACGTTAAGATACATTTATATCGGTATTTGTTTAACGATCAGATCATTTTTTTTTGCAAAACTTTATTTTCCCATAGCTTAATTAAAAAAAAATGCCTCGTCATTATAATAGATCTACAAATCAGACGGTTTATTGGTAATAATTACAGATGAACTAACTAAAGATGATGGACAATAGGTCGGCAATACACAAAAAAACCATTCAACTCAAACATGAAGTTTGATAGAAGACATTAAATCTGCCATTGAAAGATTGTCTTGTAAACTAGATGACATAAGGAGGGATTCAAATAAAATACACATTAAAAGATTACATTAATTTTATTTCCTATTTTTTATTACACAACTAAAAACAGCCATAGTATAATTAAAACAGTTTTATTTTAAATACACAATTACATTTTGGGAAAATAAACATTTGCATATACATCGTGATTATTGTTGATAAAATGTTTTTACTAGACATCAAGAAAACCATTCTGAACCGAGCCATCTAATGCATTATAACTTAAATATGTATCATGAAGTATAAGTGCATACACTCGAGTTTGTTCGGGAAATTTCGTTTTTCGTGTTTCAAATTCTATTTTTATGTCGACTGTAGATGATTTCACTGCAACAGGTTGGTGTGAACAATCAATGACAAACAAAGGATTCTTCCTGTATTCCCCAAGATCCATCATGGGTTCGCTCATATCTTTATCATAGTAACTACGTTGGAAGTTCTCATAAGCATAATATGCTGCAGAATCGAGCTTCTTATCGAAATCTAAATTCCAACGTTCGTATGGATAAACTTCAGAGTTTAGAAATAGTCGAATATTATTTATGTCTGCGTGTTTGAACTGTGTAACATCCTTTGTTCTATCATTGGCCTGATCAGTGTCTTGAAAACCAAGAAGGATGAAAAGTGGACTTTCAAGACGGGTGGAGAGTTTAAGAGCCCATATGTCGTAGGCAGTATCACGTAGACAGGGAAGCTCATAAAAATCCCATGCACGGTAGACCATATTAACCTTGGCATTATTACCACTTTTATTAATTCGATTCAATAATTTTAACTTTTGTCGATCTTCAGGTACAATATGTCTTATTTTCCACTCAATTTTGCTTATTTCCAGCTCCGCATCAACTTCACCGATATAGGAGTCTTTAAATGAGCGTGCAATTATCATAATTAATTCTTGCTTCACATTCAGAATGCCTTTGGTATAATCTTCTGCAAAACCCATAAGGAGCTTAAGGGGTAGTTTGCCACTGAACACGTGACTGGTGGTATCTAAAATATCTTGTCTATTTTGACTGAGACCCCAACCTGTTGTTATTAATGAGCGTGCATGCGTTTGCCCATACGACACCATAGTTTTCATTGTTGTAGTAATACCAGGTCTTCTAACTACTGCTACTTGTTCACCACCCATTTCCAGACGTATCTCTTCAAAGAGAAATGCTAGTGCATTATTGGATAAATAGCAACGCTTTGTGGCATCACTAGGGGTAAATTTTCCTTCTATGTATATATAACTTTCTGAAATGTCGAGTATAACATCTTGAAAATTGATGGGGATACGTATTTCATCAGAGTTTCTGTAATATGGGGAACCATATGGCTTATATGTATGCTCATGTAGGCTAACTAGGGAATGATCCAACACAGGTTCATCAAACACCTCAAGTTTTTCACTAGTTGCAGCCGCCACCATTATTATGGCAAATATTTTCGCAGTTTTAATCCAATATGTTTTAAAAAGGCTTGATCCTCAGCTGACAATCTATGTCCTAACTGTTTAAGGTATAGACTTTGAATGAATTGCTTTCCACATCTCCCTTTCTTTTTATCCACACTATTGTTCGCTACAGTATCATATTGATGGTGATGTACTTGCTGTCGCTGTTTATATCGAAAGCCCATTTGGTTGGTGATATCAAACTTTCTTCAATTCTAGCCTTACAATAATTTTCTCACCTCGAAAATTGATCAAATCACCGTTGTCGTCCAGTATGCGTAGTGTGATGTTGTCTATTAACTGACACCATTTAGGTCTAACAGGTAAATATATGATATTTTTGGGTTCTCTAGTAAGTTTGTAGCCAGGCTCAACGTCTATGTCAAATTCAAAGAGAGTGTGTGACTCTTCTGCATTCAGATAAGCTCCAGAAATAATATTGCAATCTACACGTATCATCCTTACTTTCATAATATCAACAGGCTGTGTTGATTCATAATTTTTATTTGGTTGTAAATATATTGGTCCAAATCCCAACAGACTTCCTATGGAATTTGGTTGTCTAAAATCTATTTCATACTTTGACAAAATCTCGCACTTTAGGGTGTTGTTGTTTGCTCGTAAAGTGAATATTTGCGTGTAATCCTTTCCATCAATATTCATAGCTTTCAACATTGCAGCATAGATTTCATCAATTTCATAAGCCCCCAGAGGTATGTGAACAGTAGTGAATGTATCTTTAGCACTAACCCTATATTGGAAGATGTTATTTGTTTCATCCACATTGAATATGGAGTTGTAAGAGTAGAATCCAATTAAGCCTAACCCATGACGACTGCTCCTATCCAGTTCAATGGGTGGATTAAAGTTGACACTTAGCACACTTAAGCGGCTCGTTAGTGTGAACGTGTACGACATGACTGATGTAATTAAATTGCGTTACCCAATTTATTGTGGATTACAGCAATAATGGTATAATTTCCTCTTCTTTGAACTTGATGGTAATATATTTACATTGTTATTGGATGCCACATTTACATCGTTTACCTTACAATAGCAGCAAAACATTTTTCTAGGTGTTGGACCATCATTTACGTCAACATTGCTTTCATAATCATTAAGGTAATGTTCTGTGCAATATTGATATTTTAATATATCGATATCATTCTGAAGATGTGTAGGTAGCTTATCCCATACTAATGCAATTTCATGTGAAGCCAACCCAATCATCACTTCTTTGGGCATATCAGCAAGTTGTTGTTTGCTCATCTTCAATAGACTACGCAAACGGGAGAATGCAATTAGTGAGTGGCCCATTCGCTTGATATCTTCTCGATCCATTGCTGGGGTTATAGTTTTCAGCTCCATGGCGTTTTATATTTCTTTCGTAGAGAGAAACTTTAAACACAAATGTCCACACCACACTGTGTTAAAATTCTGTACACGTTTGTAGTTATAGAATATTTGGTTGGCCCTCCTTGAATCGTTATTGAAATATGTAACTAATTCTATAGGTGGGGGTAAATCACCAAAACTATCAAAGTAATTTACTAAACTACCCCGTTTTTTATATGCCACCCAATGTGTCCCAGGACCATATATACTATCCAAATTGATTATTGCAGATTCATTGTAATGTGGCCCATGTCTTGGTAGTGAGTCGCGCATAAACACACCTCGAAAGTATGCTACCTTCATTTTCTTAGCATAATATTTAAGATCAATGTCGGTAAGAGGTCTCCGAGGTAGGGAGTCTATTAGTTTTTTGAATTCTGTTTTAGATAAAGACCCATTCCCTTTCGATATGGCTTCATAAACATCCCCTTGCCACTTTTCATAGCGATTGCTTCCATACTTCTATTGTGTCGATTTGCTTCAGCTAATTCTTCTCTACCCTTTTTCACATCATTTACAGCTTTAGCAATACCAGCAGCCGTACCAGCCAAACTACCCAATGCAGATAATCCAGCAAAAATGGGTATTAGAGGTAAAATACCACCAACTTTTGGAATTGGTATAATTCGAGGTGTTTGAATATTGCGTTTTCCACCGGCCTGTTTTATATATCGACGTGCAGCTTTTAGAGCAATTTCAGTCACCTTCTTTTGGTCTTTTACTCTTTTGCCTCCAGCATTTCGCAGTGTGTCACGCACTTTTCGTACTATCCCAGATCCAAACGCTGTCTTTTTAACATTCTTCTTACCCTTCTTTGTTTTCTTGATGATTCGTTTCCTTATTGGATTGCGAGATATTGTTGAATTACATCCCATACCAAGACGTTGTTTTCCTTTCATTATAGTTGTAACTAACCAAGCAGCGGCCTTTTCTCCACGTCCTGCGTTTTTGGATTTCACTCGTTTCCACGCAGCCTGTTCAAGCTGATAGTCTGCTTTATGGCGGGCTGCTAGATTACTGCTATTTTTGTCGTATGCAATATCGTGTTCCTTGCACGCTTTATCGAGCTGATTTATGCCAGGATTACCCCGTGTCAGCCGTTTATTTAAATCTGTGCCTGGACCACAAAATTGATAACCTGGCAAATGCAACTCGACGGGAAGCTTATTAATCAGGGAATTAATTAATCCTCTACCGCGCTTCATACGTTTTTCACGTGTGTATCGTATGGTGGAAACCATTTAAATAAGAGTTGCAAGTCACATGTCTATTTATATACCAATTAGCTGCGATACAATGCACATTGTGAAACAGAAACAAACGCTTTCCATAGATAATTTGGATGAAAAAGTTGGGCGTGGGTTAAGCGCTCATAATCGTCATGGACCACTACTACCTTCAACTGTACGTGCCCTCATAATAGGACCCTCGAATTGTGGGAAAACAAATGTCTTAATATCTCTGATCACACATCGCTTAGGTTTACGCTTTTTAAACATTTACCTATACTCAAAGTCTATAAATCAACCCAAGTATGAGTATCTGCGTAAGGTGCTAGCGCCGATTGAGGGGTTAGGATTTTATACATTTAGTAATGGAGCGCAAATAGTGGAACCATCCGAGGCAAAACCGGAGTCTTTATTTATATTTGATGATGTGATATGTGAGAAGCAAGATGTTATAAAAGCATATTTTAGTATGGGCCGCCATAGAAATGTGGATTGTTTTTATCTTGGTCAAACATATTCTCGAATACCGAAGCAGCTAATAAGAGACAATAGTAATTTAATTATTGTCTTTAAACAGGATGACATGAACCTTCACCACATATTTTCCGATCATGTGTCACCTGATGTAACGTTTACAGTATTTCAAAATATGTGTGCAGAGTGCTGGAATGACAAATATGGGTTTCTAGTGATTGATAAGGATAGAGAAGTACAAGGTGGGCGATATAGAAAAGGGTTTGATAGCTTCATATATCCATAATGAATTTTAATAAAAACTTCACTTGAGCCACAGACTTCGTATGGTTACTTCGTTTACGTATGCGCTAAGATGAAGGTTACCAAAGATAATAAAAAATATAACAATCTTGTGCATCCCAATAGTGAAATAGCCCTCAAGCGACAGTTGATTGAGGCGACAGATGCGGTACGTAAGAAGTTTAACTCTATTAAGAACAAAGATATTGAGATGCATGTGACACTTGAAAAGATCTATCAACCAATAACTGAACCTTTAAATGCTATATCTTCAGCAGCGGAGAACAAACCACATACCCAACAACCATCATCATCATCAAGGGTGTCTACTCAGAGGGCAGTGCCATGGGAGAGTGCTTCTGAAGAAGGATCTGATAAGTATGTAGGCGGTGATGATGTTCCACCTTATACCCCCATTATGGAAACACCACCATCGTCTATAAGAACAACCCCCGTATCTGAAACTTCTCTAGCTAGAAAACTAGAAAAAGGACGTGAGGTTGTAAAAAGACATATACAGAATGTAAAATCGAGTAATTCCAAGTATGATAGTTTATATGGAGTGCGTGTAGATCCCAAGACAGGCAAACTGCTGATGGGTAATGCTGAAATACGTTTTTCCCATGGAAATATTACACTGTGGTATGGCAATAAGAAACTTGGCGTGTATCTAGGTAATCCGAAATTGTACGATCTAATATTTCTAAAACGTCCGCCAATTCTAGATGATAATACAGAGAGTGTTATCGACGATGAATGGAGTAAGATATATGGAGAAATACTAAGGAAAACAAAAGCGCCGTATAAAAAATTCAATGTAGCGAGTGGTTATAACACCACTAAACGTGAAAAATTTCACAAAATTATCAAACCATTAACATCTTCTACAATTGTGACACGATCGTCAACAAGTGGTTATGGATTAAAACGTGTACCTACCCACAAATTGTACAGAAATAAAGATAAAGAATATATCTACTGGAATAAACCTAGTGAACTTGTGGCTCGTTTACGCCTCTTATGGGGTTCGAAAATGGCTGGAAATAACAACCACGACAATGAAATAATAGAAATAATATCAGAACTTAGGGAGGAAAAAATAGTGTATTAAAGATATAATACCTAGTATCATCATACTCAATAAGTATTATATAGCCTGAAATATATAAAATGGATCAGACGCAATCAGAAATGTCTACTGTAAACAACACAATTGACAAATTTGGACGCAGCAAAAGAATTAGTGCAAGTAAGTTAATAGCCTATCGTGGATTACCTGGCGTGGGTTTTAAACTTACCAGAGATAATCACTATGATATTGAAAATAAGCGTTTAAAAAATCTAGGGGAACCTGTCGATGATCAAGATGGTGCAACATGTAATTACGTTAACAAGCGTCTACAAACAAATGATGAAAATGCTGCCAAAGCTATTTTTGATACAACCGATGTAATTATTGAGGAAATGAAAAAATATGTTGATGTGGGACTTTTAAAAAGTGGAGAAGAAAATCGAACTATTTTCAATAAACAAAATAATGATAGGATGCAGAAAATGAAAATAGAAATGAGGAAATATGCTGATAAAGCAATTTCTGAAGTTAAACGTTCGGCCATAAACAATCACAATACTTTAATCACTAGAATCTCCAAATTAGAGCATATTGCCACCGAACTCCAACCAAAGAAGGTGCAATCCGGAGGCCTAGCATTTCCACCAGAACTAATGCCTGAAGTTGATATATAGCTGAAGACAATTTTATAATGGAGGTTAGCAGCGAAAAATTACAAGTTGTTAACGAGTTACATAGAAATGCTCGACGAAATTTTCGTAGAAGGCGAACCATAATTAAGGGGTTTGGTGATTTGTGGCAAGCAGACCTAGCCGAAATGCAACCATACGCTGATAAAAATAGAGGGTATCGTTATATTCTTGTAGTGATTGACTGCTATTCCAAGTACGTATGGACCAGATCTGTTAAAAATAAAACAGCTGTGGAAGTTACTAAGACTATGCAGACTATTATTCAAGAAGCAAATTATTCGCCAAGAAATTTACAGACTGATAATGGTACAGAATTCTACAACAGAAAGTTTTCCGCACTAATGAAGCAGCATGAAATTAATCATTATTCTACATATAGCACAAAAAAAGCAGCAATTGTTGAACGAGTAATCCGCACATTAAAGAGTTGGTTGTATAAAGAATTCTCAGCTATGGGTAAATATAAATGGCTCGACATCCTACCCAATGTTACAAAAAGTTATAATAACAAAGTCCATCGTACAATTGGTATGAAACCTGTTGATGTCACACCAACTACACATTTAAATGTATATAATAACATAAAAATTGCTCTCAAACCGAAATTCCACCTCGGTGACGTAGTTCGTATTAGCAAGTATAAAGGTGTATTTGATAAAGGGTTTACACCGAATTTCTCAACAGAACTTTTTAAAATTGTCAAGATAAACATAACAAATCCCACAACTTACCTGCTTGCAGACATGCTTGGACATCCAATCAAGGGGTGTTTTTATGAGATGGAGCTACTAAAGGCAAAATACCCCGATGTGTATCTAGTAGAGAATGTTTTAAAAAAGCAAGGAAATAAAGTGTTTGTAAAATGGCTTGGACTCTCTAAAGAACACAACTCGTGGATTGATAGAGCTTCTCTTGTTTAAAATTGTCACTGTCTAGAAAATATATTATTGTATCATTATAAGGTTATGTCAAATGAAATATTTTTATGTATAATAAATAAATAATAAAACGAATGTACTCAATTAATATTTGTTTAATTTATTTCCTTAATGTTAAATTGTAAACAAAATAAAAATATTTTTAAGTTTATTACATATACTACAAATACTTAACTTAAAAAACACCAATTATTTTTCATAAATATATATTTTATTACACAATAAATCTATTGAAATATAATACAATATCTCACATTTAGTGTGAATTTTCCAGTTTTATAACTTTAACCCGATAAATAATGCAAATTTTATTTGATATGCTAATGTTATTGTGACTGGCTTAACTCATCTATTGCTGCAAGTAAAGCATCTAAAGGATCGTATTTCTCCTTTTCAACAACATTATTCGTATCAGTTATTACGGCCAACTCATTTTGAAATATCGGTATGTCACAATGCCCCCATGGTAAAGTTTTAAACGTATTAGGAATGACGAATCTTTTGTCATCATAATGAGATAGTGCCACCTTATTTTTCATTTCTGTGTAAATATCATGCGAATAACTTCTAAATGTATTCATTTCCCTTAATATTACCCCACCCTGCTCAACTATTTTCTTATAATCATCTATTGATAAATTTTTATTAATAACTGATTTCTTTACCCCCTTAGCTTTTTTCAATTCACTATTCATAGATTTTATACAGTAAGCTTTAGCCCCCGTCCCATAAAAACTAATAATCGGGTCGGCGGGGAACTCATCTTTAAAATTCCCTAAAACCGACAGACCTTTAGGAACATCAAATTTATTTCCTTCTTTATAGTTGGATGTATCGAATTTATCGGGGTTCTCTTTTATAAAATCGTAAATGTTATCAGTAAAAACTTTAATAATCAGAGAATCCGTATCGGTGTATAACAGGGAAGCATTTTCGCCAAATTTTCTTTTTATCACGTCATAGAAAAAATTGTATAACACCGTCTTGGATAATTCCAAAACACAAAACCCTACATAAATTGGCTTGTTGTATACTACTTTTAGTTTGTTCATATGAATCGCGACGAAATCTTCTGTAAAGATCGAACAAGTTTTAAAATTCGGTCGGGCTATAAGAGCATTTGCACCAAAGGACCTTCTAATACTTTCCCAATGCGTTACCAACTTTATATCCTTTCTATTATCCACGTTTTCCATAGTTTTACCGAAAACTGCATTATTCATTAATTTAAATTGATCTTTTTCGAATTTACTTGTTGCCGTGTTTCTCATCTCCGTATTTAAATCGATATATTTTCTTAACCAGGGAGATTGATTAAATGCGAGCACTCTATGAGTCTTTAAAACCATCAAACCGTGATCCATGGCCTGCCTCAAATTTTTATAGTGTACAATGTACCTTTTCTTGTCAAACAAATTTGGAATCAACTTTGCCGATTTTGCATTAGGAGGAATCATGTTTTCTACTAGGAAAGGGAGGTCCGAATGTAGATCATGTAATTCATTGGGATAATGAATGTCTACTTCGAAAACGTACCCGCGCGGATTTTCATCTGGAATATTCGTAATGTCTAAGTTTATAATTTCTTGTTGGGACAACCAAGTGAATCCACCTGTCGGCAACGATTGGGACATACTGTGACCGTATAGGTTTGTGGCGTCCAAATAAGTTATAAACGACGAGGGTTCATTGGAATCATAATCGGTAAGAAATTTGTTATTTGCGATATGCTTTCTTTCAGAGCACTGACTTATTCCACCACGAATTCCTTTCTTAAAAAAGTTAATCATATCTATATCAATTAATAATTCTAGCTCTACTCCTGTCAGTTTTAACATAGCGTCCCACGACAATCCGGGAGCTGTAAAATATTGAGCAGGATCCAACTTGTATTTCTCTAAACTGATTTTTCGAAAATTTTCGAATACATCACATAAAAGCAATACGTCTGTTTTCAAATAGAGATCTGAATAATCACCTAAATTCCGACATGCGAACAACTTCCACACATCTTTAAGAGCCCTTTGATAATCATTTTCGGATATATGCTGATCGTTTAGGTTGTCATAAAATTCGACTTTGGATGGTAGATCTGGTTTATTCAACTTATTTAAACTATCCACAAAGCTATATGGAAATACACCCTTTTGTCTCATTAAACGGAATTCTTTGTTATCCGTATAAAAACTTCTGGTTATAGTTAACTGGTCATCATTTAAACTTTCACCCAAATTTTGTAGCGATGTTGACAAGAACTTAAAACTATCAATGAATCGCAGTTGTAAAAATTTTTGTTTCTTCTCCCCATTCTTATTAATGTAATCATGCATATAAAGGTGTTTTGAAAAAGATATGTATTTCTCTTTATTTTGCGCTAGTACCTCCACTCTATCGTTATGTGCACATAGCTCTTTAATGAATAAATGACCGTCGTATGAGCTCATATTATGGAATATAATCGGTATGAAACATGGTAATTTATAATTTAAATTGCAAACAGAGTGTGCAGCGATAAATCTTATTTTTCCGGTTAAGTGGCAGTGATCCTTAACCTTCACATCACCTTCTTTGAATACCTTCTCGCATATACCGCATACGGTTGCGTTTTCAAAGTCTCGTCTTGGTTGCGCTGTGAGCTTAGCCATTGGGACTATATCTTTCATATATCTATTATAGATATCTCTCGAGTCAGCTTCGATACGTGATACGAAGACTTTGGCGGCGTCAGAACCCCGGTATAACTCAAACTTGTTTAGGGAATTGTCAAACGAACATTTTATTAAATATGCGAAAGAATGTGGTTGATGTCTAAAAGTTTTATTCCCGAAAGACCGTTCTGGATTGGGTTGGCAGGTATCGATAGGACTTAAAATTGATTCGAAATCGGCATACACTACAAATGGAACTTGCATTCGCCTTTCAAAATGTTCAAATTTTAACATATTCTCGGGTACTTGTTTACCATATTTATCGATTCGAAATTGGGTGGTAGGTATTGTCGTATAAATATGATTGCAATCGCGTGACTGGTGTTGCAATAAGTGACGTTCGGTATTAAAATATAATAAACAACCATCGCAAAAATGTTTTTTATGATCGCTAGCAGAAATTTGTCGCGAAACTAACCTAGATAAATCTTTTATCCAGCAATAGTGAGTTTTAGCACAATCGTTCGTACAATGGTGATTAATATTACACATCTCAGAAATTAGCAATAAATTTAAATGGATACGCAGTTTTTTCCCCGAGTAACGTAAAGGACCTACAACTTCATATTCCGTTCTATTATTTTTAAATTTCTCCTCTAACCCGTATACGTTTATCGATATATTATTCAGTTCCTCAAATTTTGATATATCCCGCAATTTTACTGGAAAATCCATACCTGTTACATTTAACACTTGTGAATAATGTGGATATGATGATAAATCCGATGTGTGACCATTTGCTGGATACAATGCTGAAGTCACCGCCCAGGCAAAACAACACTGATCTTGATTGTATACGTTTACCACTGCATTCTTATTTTCAATGAATTTTGGTAATTTTATATATGATGAACCACGCAGTGGACTATACTTGTTCACATTAATTTCAACAAATTCGATTCGTTCCAGGGCCCATCCTAAAAATAAGTAAATGTTAAATGCAATTCTAATACCTTAATAAAAATAATTACACACCTGAATCTCGCTCTTGAAACTCTGTAGTTTGGGTAATCATCTCTTCTACAAAACTATCCAAAACATCACTTAAATTCATAGCTTGATCCAAAATTTTGTTGGTTGTATTAAATGATTTCATATCCGTTAACTCTTTACTTTGTATCATGTATTTGGCGAACACTTCCAGATTTACTTTTATTGCCATATGTATTTGTATCGATTCTTCTAGCAGATTTAAAATTTTATGTTTGATTTCATTAAAGAACATTACGTAGTCCAGATGATTATGTTCACTATGCACTCGATATGAAATAATTCTGTATTTGAAAGCGCTTTGGATAATGCTTACACCATCCATTGAAGGAACACATGCATTTGCCTTATGTTGCAACGACCTCTTATGGGAATGCATCTGAGCTGTCGTCAGCGTCACATTACAACAATCACATGTTTGCATACTTGCGGATGTTGAAGGGGTTGAATCAAATTTAAATTGTTTTGCTGGAGGTCCATTATCACGTAAACTCACACACGACTCTTTCTGATGACGACGTAAATTGCTGATCCGTGTAAAACTTTTACTGCAAGACGTACACTTATACATTTTGCGTGTTCACTAGGAGTCTGTTGCTACTAATAATGGTTGTGACAACTCCTCTCACTCTCTATATATCTACAGAATATGACCCCCCCCACCACCACATTTCAATATTCAAATACCCCCCATTATATTATTCTATTGTATAACTATTTAGATTGGCTTTTGTGTAATATATTTAAAATGATTCGATATCGCTTGTTTGTTAACCCATAATGTGGTACTATTGACAATACATCGATTTCTTTTGTCTAATTTCTTAACTTAAAATTTAAATGTAGGACCCCTATGTAGGTATTCATTAAATGTATACAATGGCAACAATAAATAATGCCATAGAAGTGGAGTCTTTTGCACACATGCAAATACATATTCCACGCAGACGGATGAGTTTATTGCATCGGTTTCATAATTATTTCTCGAAATCCTATGGTTTATTACCTAATAGCAATCCAGTCTAATTACGATACAATAATTACCTTCATTGTATATTGTTCTGTTAATAAAAATAGGAAATAAAATTAATGTAATCTTTTAATGTGTATTTTATTTGAATCCCTCCTTATGTCATCTAGTTTACAAGACAATCTTTCAATGGCAGATTTAATGTCTTCTATCAGACTTCATGTTTGAGTTGAATAATAAAATGGATCGTGATTAACTATATCATAAATTATCATAGCTTCTTTATGGAACTGAATTTTTAACTAGGTTTCATTAAATAGTTTTACAGACGGTTGAAGAGAGCCACCCCCATTATTCTGTAAAACAGATTAAAAGAGGCATATAATTATCCAGAGCTTTATTAAAGCATCGCTGTAATTTCCGTTAAAATATTGCATTTTAATGCATTATCAAAGTAGTCATCGTTTCCGCTTGCTTTTGTTAAAACGCCGTCAAGTTGGATGTATACTGATCTGTAAATATATCTTAAGATATACTGCTTTTCTATAAGGTGATAAACCATAGAATTTCGAGAAATTTCACCTAGTCTAATTAGAGCGCAATATAGTGTGCCATCATTTCAGTGTTTCAAACAACAACAAAATTTTACATGTTTCTTTAACACCCTGTATCTCGGAACTATGTGTTCCCAGCCCACATTTACATATGAACTTTTTTCATATTATTTTGGTAGTTTATCACACCATAAAGTTTGATTCGTACAAATCGATACACCCTATATGTAAAAGATTGTAAATTAATAAGCTGTAAATCAATGAAAAATTAATATTGTATGTTTAAGTTGAAAGGCAATACTGAGGATTATATTGAATATAAAATTAATAATAGGTTCAGTTGACATAAAGTTTGGTTCGTACAAATCGGTACACCCTATATGTTAAAGATTGTAAATTAATATGCTGTAAATCAATGAAAAATTAATTTTTGTATGTTTAAGGTAGTCATTAAATGTATACAAAGGCAACAGTAAACCCCCAACCGATTTAAAGACACCAAACAATAAAATGTAACAATATTAATAATTACGAGATAGTTAATTCCCTATGACAAAGTCATTATAGTGGGTCCTCTATGCAGACATATTGTCTGTCGCAAATGGGAGCTATAAATTTAACCAACTATTTTGTTTCAAGATATGCGACAGTAAAAACTAAAAAGCTGATTTAATCTTTGATCATTAGGAAATAAATGCGATGTCAATGGAATGCTGGTCGAAGACTACCTACAATTTGGAATTTTAATAATTTGTAAAGGCACAGTGACAGTAGGGTATGTGAAATACGAGTGGTTTGATTTTCAGATAGGCACCTGTTTCGTGAAATTATGTTAGATATATTGCAATTATACTAGTCTAATTACAGCGTAATAAACTTTCATTTCTCCAATTGATGTACTAATTAATATATAATTGTATCAATTCAATTAGATATATTGCAATTATACTAGTTTAATTGCAATAATCCAATTACATTCATTTCTCGCAACAATTGGGTTTTTTAATTAACCCCCTCCAGACTATATAAAATAGTGTAATTAACGCGCAAATAGTCTAATTACACATTTACAAATTACTAATTACGCAATTACAGCGCAATAATTCAATTACTTTCATTTCTCAGCGCAATAATCCAATTACTTTCATTTCTCGCGGCAATTGGGTTTTAATTATCCCCCTCCAGACTATATAAAATAGTGTAATTAACGCGCAAATAGTCTAATTACACATCTACAAATTACTAATTACGCAATTACAGCGCAATAATTCAATTACTTTCATTTCTCGCGGCAATTGGGTTTTAATTATCCCCCTCCAGACTATATAAAATAGTGTAATTAACGCGCAAATAGTCTAATTACACATCTACAAATTACTAATTACGCAATTACAGCGCAATAATTCAATTACTTTCATTTCTCAGCGCAATAATCCAATTACTTTCATTTCTCGCGACAATTGGATTTTAATTATCCCCCCTCCAGACTAATTACATTTATTAGATATATTGCAATTATACTAGTCTAATTACAGCGAAATAATCCAATTACGCAATTACAAATTACTAATTACGCAATTACAAATTACTAATTACGCAATTACAAATTACTAATTACGCAATTACAAATTACTAATTACGCAATTACAAATTACCCCCCACTCTAATTGCCCCCCACCCCAAAAAAAAGTGGTGGGGGAGCAAAAGTGGTGGGGGGATCACCCTTCCGGTATTACTTATCTACTGATATGATTCCCGTTGCCGGTTTATGACCTTTACTCGCGTATTCGATTGATTCACTACTCGCGATTGATTGATTACGCGCCTTCCCTGAAATACCCTAATAAATCCATTAACTAAACTACCCTTATTTAACCGACTTGCCTGTACTATAGGTCCTCCCTATTTCAAACATGTGGTACCGATTTAGCTGTACCCTTAGGTTTTTCCGAAGAAATACTTTGAGCTTAACAATTGTCGAATATTCCTGGCCCTCTGCAAATGGTCTTATAAACGTTATGGCTCTTCTATGATGGCATATCTTAACTGCGGGTGGTAAACATATTTCATCATTTGGGCCTGACACGTACTAAATTTTTACAAGTCTGTTTTAAAAGAAATGCCCCTTTTACAATTCCACAATCAGTCACGTATTCTATTTACGAAACTTTTAACTTTAACGAAAAGAAGCCATACCTACCGGGTGATATCTACATTTGTTACAATGTTCAGAAATTTCCAGGGATCAAAAAACTCAAAGACCTTCCACATTCTTTCGAGCATATTAAAAATTCATCATTAGTCAGATTTGGTACTCTTGTATTTCTTTTTCTGAACATGCTTCAAATCTATATTCATTATTCACACACGAGATCTTTTGGATTTGGGGCAAGGTAATAGACTGCGTTCATAACCAGGAAAATATTCCATAGTGTGCCTCGGGAAACTTCTATTGATTCGCCCATTGTCAAGTAGACAAAGTTGTCATTTTAAACTAAAATTGTTCAATTAAATTTGTCTATATGGTTTTCCAGAATTGTAATTAAGGTCCATGTAAATCAATTTCTTTTGAAGCCTACTTGTTTTCTTTTGGTATTTATTTAAAAAAAATAGAAAATTTCATCATTATAGCATAACCAAAAAATATAGGCGTACAAATGATTACATCGTTAAAAAACAACTTTTTTACGAGCCCATCATAATCAATTTTGGGGTCCTTCAAAGTTCAAAAGGAAGCAAGTTTATATAGTATCTCGAAAATCGTGTTAGCTATAGAAGTGGCAACAGTTCTCACAATTTTGCTCACTTTTGCTTATTTAACCGACTCTTTAGCTCTGTCTGAAAATAAAAAAGTTACCCATGCAAAAGAATAATGGACACCCTGTATAAGTTAAACCATTTTTTTTTCGCAAGTCGTTATTTTAGCAGAGAAAAAGTAATTTATTGCCATTTTAGAAATGACGATACCTTTACATCATATTCTGGAAAAAATTGTAGTAATAAAGTAATAACACATAACTAAAGCCATTTTTCAAAGTTATTCAATTAGTAATAGCAAATATGGTCATTAAATTTAACATGGAATCTCCACCGTTAAAATTAATAAAGCAATAATTAACTGTTGAATTTCATTTTAAGTCGGTATGTGGAGAAAATTCTTTGATGTTGGAACAAACTAATAATAACGAAACGTATTATTCTTGATTGAATTAAATTCAATCAACGGTATTATAGAGTGTAACTGGATATAATGTAATGATTTTTTATATTTGCTAGAGCTTAATAATAAGATTAGCTCAGTTTAAAATGTTGGTTAAAAAAGGGGACCATGATTTGTAAGCGAAAATTAAATTTAATATGTAATCCTCAGATTCATAGAATATCCTAATCAAGGAATCTTCATAAAATTTTATTGTATTTTAATCAGAATTTCTTTAGTAAATTTGAAGACATGCAGACCGGTACTCATATCTACTGCGAAAGAGTATGTATTTATTAATCCAAATAATCCAGTCCACATTATTTAGCGACTAAGTTTAAAGGGAACGTAGACTTACATTTCAGCATATTGATGAATATTGCAGTTATTAAGAAAACTATTAAGGCAGTTGTATAGATATAGATAGCGAACAGCGGTCCTAATTTACTACCATGTGGAACACCTCTATCGTTTATTACAAAATTATATTGTTGGCCATTAATTACCCTCTGACGTCGATTTAAGAGATACCAAGCCCAAAAGTTTTTAATTTTGTTATGCTGGACTGCATGATCTAGAATATCAATAGCCTTGTTAAAGTCTAAAAGAATCAGGCATTTGGCTGTCGTCATTGGCTCGAAGAATGTCATCAGAGACATTTAAAAGTGCAGAAATCGTGCTGTTGTGATTAGCGCGAAAACCTGATTGAATTGTTGGTAAAATTCATTTTAATCGTTTTTCATCTAAATACGCTTTTAGTTGGTCTGAGATAATTTTCTCCAATATCTTTGACCTAGTGGATAGTATACCTACTAATTGACCTAAAGTGAGACAAGTCAGAGGGTTTGGAATTATTTGGAAAAGGTATAACATTAGCGTCTTTCCAAATTTCTGGAAAGTATCTTGTTACTAAGCAAGTACTAATAATTCAAGTAAAATATACAGTTAAGTGTGGAAAAATTAAAGATAGCATTTTTAAATTTATACCATCAGGACCTATTGCGATATATTTTAATGCATATCAAAAATAGTTGCAACTTTTTCCTCAGACACTATAGTAAAGTTAAAGTCATTGTTATTCATTGGGGTGCTATTCAGTCAACCGCAAATCTATAAAACATAAACCCATAATTCCTAAACCAACAACACTATATCCGTAAAACCTACAGAGTTATACCCATAAACATAAAGACCATAAACCCTAAACACATTAAATCGATGAGCTCGAACCCATAAATCAAAAATCCAAAATCCATAAGAAGTAAACCCTAAACTACTATATGTATATGTGCCCATATATATTGAAGGTACTGATGGGCTTATGAGTTTAGGTTGAATTGGTATAGGATTTATGGGTTTAGCGCCTAAATTAGCTTTGAATGGTTTGTGTGTTTACGGTATGTGGAACTAATTTGGTTGAAGGACCTATCGATTTTTTATTTAGAATTTAAAAGCTGGATTCATGACATAAAATAAACACACCAAGAAAATTCAAATCCAAGGCTATCCGGAAGAAGATTACACATTAGCAAAATGCAGACAAATAAACATTACCACCGACATTGCCAGTGTTGGTGCTGGGGCTTAAACCCAGTCACAATAGGCAATATGGACAGAGTCATGCCTGTCACTCAAGCACTAGCCCTGTGCGCTACCGAGCCGGTCATGGGTTTAGGTTTTTCATAATATGGGTAACTGGGTTCCGGTTATAAAGTTAACAGGTTCATGGGTATAATACCTATAAGCAAGTTGAATTTAATGTTAAAACTCAAAGAATCATCGCTTCAAAATCATTGATATTAATTTAGCAATTCTTTTAAATATTCAGGTTTATTAATTTTTAAAAAGCCACAACTCCGATAAGAAAAATCGTAAATGGGTAGTCCAAAACTCAATTTGAAGGGGAAAGGTAGTACTAGACGATGCAACGCAGCTGATATTCTCTAATCTAAATTTTTGAAATAACTCAAGAATCCAGATTTGTATACAAAAGTTTTGAAGATCTTTTAATGAAAATCTAGAGACGATAATATGAGTCTAGAATGCTTCACTACCAATACCTAACGGTGCCTATGTAATGAGGAAATTTTATTGAATCATTCAATGTTACAAGCTTCTAAATTATAAATTAACAAAATCGAATGCAAATATTTTAGTCACCTAGTAGGACATTATATTATATTAATTGAGCATGACCTGCCACTCACTATCGTCATTAGCAAATAGATTTAATGAAAAGTAATTTACGTCCTGCTTTTAAATGTCTACTATTAGTGTAAAATCAATCCTTGTAAAATGCTTAATGCTGCAACATGAACCGGGTGTAACAGGGATCAGGTACACTCCCTTTTTCCTTTAATTTTAAATATAAATGATTCAAATTTGGAACGTCCAATGCGATTTTTTTAAATTATCTATTTAGTTAGTAGAAAATTAGACATAGCTTTCAATGACTGAATGACGTTTCATAAAAGAACACACTTACACTTTTCAAGTAGGTGACAAACTTTTTCTTAAATTTCATCTGTTACTTACAGATCTATTATTTTTAGTTGTACCTAATCATAAGTTCATATTTTAATTATATTCTCAAAGTTATTATTTTGAAAGTACAACTCAAAATTACTTAGCAATAACTAAACCTAATACTCTACAATACATAAGTGATATAAATAACAATATGTACCTACGTCTTTTTAGTTTCAGGGATAAGTTATTTATAAATTATCATAAAGGCAGCTAGGTATAAATTTCTTGAAATAAAATTCAGAATTGATATTGTATAGGTATACTAAAACCTTAATTAATACAAATACTATACCTAGAGAAATTCATATAAAATATAAATATAATTGGATCAGTATTATACATAATTAAAGAAACTTATGAGTATCTTAAACACTAACTAACTAATGTAAAATCAGAATGTTAACAATACTAATGGACAAAAAATCAATATCTAGCAAGTATGAATCAAAGATATTGAAATCATCAGTTAATTAAAATATTTTATGCAAGGCCATGGTCGCGCTTAGTATTCCTCCTAGGTCAATATGTATAACACGTATAGCTTTAAACGTTTTGCGTCACTGTTAACGTTACTTACGTCAAATGACGTGCCACTGTAAATCCTATATAGGTAAACACTTAAACAGATTATGGTAAATCTGTATCTGTTTTCAGAGAAAATTTTATTAGTTTATATTGGTCGGTTCTCGAAATATGTGAGAAAAACATCTTTCTTAGAAGCACCTTAAAGGGGCTATAGCCCCCTTAGGAACCGTTTTTGGAACAAAGTTTATAGGAACTTTTTGACTTATTTTGAAGAGTACTACATGCTTTTGGATTTCTGAATACTTTTACTCAAATACCCTGTATATATCATAAGCTATTTATTAAAAAAATTAGAAAAGCAATATTTTCCTTAGTTTACTGCAATCATTTGTGTCTTTATTTTTTATTTCACGGATCATTTTTGTTAGTTCATAAGCTAATATGTTTGTTATGACAAACGTTTTCGAAAATGTGATCCTCTTTAAGTAATTTGCTTAAAACCTTTCAAAAATCAATGTTTTTGGCATAAATATCAAAGTTAACTCAGCGCTTTAAAATATGTTTTTTTTAATAACACAGTGTATAGATATATTTTTTGATAATTCGGGCGTTACTATTTTGTTTCTTGTAGTCTTTAAAGATCCTAATCTTTAAAATTAAGTAAACTCTTCGTTAAGTCACGTAATCACGGGCTAACCTAATTAAATACCTAATACATGAATAGGATTATCTATTGTTTTTATGGTGCAAACATTTTTGTATGGTTTACACTATTGGTTTAATAATATATATTGGGTATATGGAATATGGATAGAAAACGTTCTTTTAGTTCATAGAGTACATAGCAATGGAAGGGCTTCTTCCATATGGCACAAATAAAGGCAATCGTTATTCGTAATTGCTAACTTACTTAATTTCCTTACTTTAATTTTGTATATCGATTATGCCACCATACAACATTGTCACACTATGTGTATAGTTACTAGAAATTTGTGAAAACAATATACCAAGTAAAATTGTTTTCATAAATATATATTATTAAATATTTCTTTGAAACATTTGTGAGCTTTTCCATTACTGACTACTACTAGACAAGAATTAATTATATATATTCTCTCTGCGAGCTAGCAGTAAGGTTAATTATTTTTAACAATAAATACATTTCTAGCAACAGTTGTTGCTAATTAACATGTAAAGCACGATTCAAGTTCATGGTCGGCTTTATAATATGATTAATAATATTTATTAACTTATATAAGTTTTATGCATAAAATACTATATTATATTTAAGCATTAAATGGGTTTATTTATAAATATTTACATAACAATTACGAGTAGGGACACGTAAAATTAGCATGTGTAAATAAAAATAAATCTTTAAATAATCCATAAACTGATTTTTGTATTTACATTTATATATATTTTGTAATTTTTTCTGTCAATAATAATATTAGCATGAGACGATTGATGAGGTAGGATTGGAAAAATTTATGTTTTAAAGTAGAAAACCTTCTTAATGATTATGAAATATTTTTCATTTTTTGTGACAATTCACTATAAACTAAATTGACTAAATTTTTATCTCTGAACCTGGGACGTCTTTTTGTCGATAACAATAGATATTAACGTTTTAATGAAAATAATTAGTGTAAGACAGGTTGATGTTTGGAAGAAGATTAGTAAGGTTTTGGTAAAGATATTTAGTATAAAATGCAGAGTTATTTGTTTTAACATAAGAAACCTAAAGACAAATATTACACTAGATTTTGTATGGCAACACCGATAATGAACAATTTATACGTTCGAATTTCTTTAATCATAAAACCATTTTGCATAGAATCTGCCCACTATTATTAAGAAAAAGTAATACCAGAAATACATAACCCACGAGTTCATGCGAACAGTCGTTCTTTAAAATTAATCACAAATTATGGGACAGTGCCGTTTAATTCGCATTTAATTATCAGATGGAAATCCAGAGCTCAATATTAAAAGCTGATATAACCAGATACGTGAACACAAAATCATATATCTTCATTAACTTTCAGGTATTCAGTTTGGCCGTTAATACGATAATTATAGATAATTATAAATATAAAATTCAGGTATCACAGATGATCACATAGATTTATTACTAAGTTATGTTGTTTGTAGTTTATTTGTGGCGGATACTAATGAATACTAAGTTATGCTACTATTCAGAGAACCATTAATAATTAATTCCAGTTTTATAAAATTGTAAAGTCACATTTTATCTTCAAGTCTCTTCAGGTAATATGTGAAAAGCCGGTGAACAAATAATCGTTGTGAAATAAATAGTCAAAAAATTATTTTTATAAAAAAATCTAGATCTTAAAAAAGTATTACACCACACAGATTATGTATTAAACTTAATTTGCTCGTAATATAACAGGTTACTAGAAGTGGTATAAAATACAAATATCTGTTAGAATCAAGCACTTATCAAATGTTTTGAAAATAGCAATTAATTGTTAGTAACACGCTCATATGAAATATCATCTTTGATTTGGGGCGATTTTAAATCTACATAGATTATTTGCAGGCCTTTTCTCTAACCCAAATATGAAATAAAATTCCTGCTTTCAAAAATACGGTAATAAAAAGTAGTATCACAGACGCAGTATGCAAAATAAAATCATTGCTTTTAATTGTGAAGAACTACTTATCCGTGTTGGACAAGGCGCAGTATATAATCAATCTACCTTATACGTCTGGAAATTCCATAAAATAATTTTCAGAAACACGAAAATATTTGTATTTTTCGAAATAACATCATCCTACCTACCTAATCTCAAAATCATCTAATAATATTACCGTACATTAACGAAGTGCATTCATTAAATTGCAGTTGTATATTATTATATGTTGTAAGTTTTCCTACAATTGTTATAATATGATAATGAAGATAATAAATTATCAGCCTCAGCAAGCCAACAAAACATTCCAAGCTAAAATGCTTCACACGCGCACAATGACCAATGCTCCTTGGTATTTGTCAAACTTAACGTTATATGAGGACCTTTGAATACCATTTGGGAAGGTTGTTCTCAAGACACATGCAGGACGATAGAGAGAACGAAGCTCAGACCATTCAAATCCCTTAGTTAACCAACCTAATTCAACACGCGGATAAGAGACTTAAGAGACAATAGACAAAAGATCTGAAGAAATAATCTTGGTAACAGTCAAGGGACGGTATCTAAACTCCTGTCAATTGACTTCTATCCCTGAGTAAGTAGATTGCAAATTTACAAATAAAATTATAAAAAAAATCAAATAGTGTTCTGCTATTTTAAGATCGCTGGTATTTTTTTTTCTTTGTGTTCTTTTTTAGGATATATTACCACATTCTTGAATAGTCCTAGATAATCTAAAAAATTTCTGGATTCTTTTTAAAATAGCCTTCACCTACACTTATTAGGTTATATAGGTATTAATTAATCAACTGGTTTTGAGCAATTATCCATAAACAAATAGCGTTGAGTTATATTCGTAAAAAATCACTGGCGAATCTTTGTTTACATCAATCTCCTTTAAGTTCGTCCTGTCCAATAGAAATTCTTTTCCGATGCGGTAAAATAGAAAGGTCCATTATTATTGAGGGGAGGAAAGCGATTTAACATTCGAATATTTTTGACGTTTAATTAAGTTAAATAAACCTTGTGCCAAAAATGATGGATTCGGACTTGCAATGGTTAGTATTTATGGTTACAATCGTAGATAAAGTATACTATTCAACTCGTGGTAATACTAAATATCTCACTAGATGAATTACAGCACTCGCCTTCGGCTCGTACTGAAAAATTAATCGGCCTAAGTTAGTATATTACCACTTGTAGAATAATATACTATTACGCCTGTGACTTTACGTCAAAAAACAGTTAAATATTGTTTTTTGGCGTTTTAATAAAAATAAAATTAAAATTAAAATAATGTTATTTCACAGACATTTTGGAAACTCAATCTCTTTCCATTTTCAATGCTAAGTTTTTTATGTGTATACCTAATTAGATTATTTGTGATCATTCAAGAATGTGGTAATAATTCCCAAAAAAGAAAAGAAAGAAAATGAAACTATTCAAATAAATTTTTAGACAATATTATATTGTCATATAATTCCATTGTTCTTAATATTAGTTTAGATCAGTACTTGGTTAAATGAATTTTTCCATTATTTGTTCTAATATGTTTCAGTTCCTCCTTAATCGTTACCTAATTTATATGTTAGGACTCCCAGGATTTCGGCAATAATATACATTAAAAGCTAGGTCATGATATATTAGATACAAAAATTTTGAAATTTACTGAAATCTGGTGAAAATGAACTTGACCACACTATATCTATAAAAAAAATTCAATTAAATTCATATAATAATTGCAAACTCTCTCATATCTGTCATGTAATATAACTTTAATTACCCCATACTACTTAGTTAGCCTTTACAGGAAAATTAGTATTATTAAAATGTACTTAATGTGATATACTAATTGTAATTTAAAACATACATGAGAGCTAATTTTCTCAAAGTAATTGCTATAATTGTATTATATTATTTCGTAATTAAGTGTTTTACGTTATCATTTTTTACATAAGGTAAATTTGACATGTCAAACATTTTCTGGGAAGACAACAACTTACGTCTATTTGTTAGTAGTTAACTCAGTCGTTTACTCATCCTAATTTTTACGTAAACTGACTTACAGGAATGTTGTAAAATATGTTTCATAGGAGTTTGGACTTAACTTAGTTCTTGCATTAGGTATATGAATTTACGTACACGGCGATTATTGTAAGATGCCTCTTTGGGGTTAATTTTGGCCTTATATAAAAAAATATTTCAATACCTATTTAATAATTTTGAAATGATTTTTTCCCAGGAATCCAAAAATTTGGAAAAAAAATTCAAACATCAAATAAAAGAGTTGTAGATGAAACTTATATTTTTGGAAATAGGACACTCTTATATTTTTAAATATTGATAGAGTATTTTTTCTGATTTCAAAATATCATAAAATTATTTTTAACCGTTTTTGAATTACATATTAATATTTAAAAATTACATTGTTAAATAATTCATTAATTTTTGTGGGTAGGTCATGACTCAAAACAAACTTTGACAGTTCTATTATTTTCTCTATCAAATTTTTGGATTCCTGGGAAAAAATCATTTCGAAATAATTAAATAGTTATTGAAATAATTTTTTCTACAAGGCCGAAATTAACCCCCAAATAGCGGGCACCTTACGAGAATTACCGTGTACACAGCCCTCTAAAATCCTGCCATTTGACAGTTACATTATTAGAGGAAATATCTAAGAACTGCAATATTTGATATTAATTGCTTTATAATTTGTCCAATGTATAAAATTCTGATTATTTCCATTAAGAAGGGTGCCCCTCTCCCTCGTGTTTATACTTGACATTGTTCGCACCATTGTAAAAACGAAAAATAGCACCTTCATATAATATGTATAACTCGTCAAAATAAATAGTTTGATACAAAATATGTAGTTTAAAGTAAGCCATTTTTATCATATGTAAATAAAAATGTGGAACTCGTTTAACCAAAAATAAAAAATGGGTTATTTTAAAGTTTAATTTTAAATATTCAGTAATATCTATGATATTGTGGTTCAGTAGATTATGTAATACGGAAAGTACAGATAGCTGAGAAGGTGGTAAAGCCAAGAGAAAAAAGTGGGATATCATGAATTGATAGCGAGTGTTTGGGCCTCATGAACCACAAGGGTTTCCTGTCTTTAGTCCATGCTAAATTTCGTATGGCAGGTTTAGAGGACGTTTTCAGGCAAGAATTCACTTACTTCCATAATCCATTGCACACACAACACTGGCCAACATACATTATGATACCTGTAATTTCTTATGAATTTCTAGGTCATTTTATGATGCAGAATCCAAGAACATCAGATTTGGTCTATTAGATCTAATTTTTGAAATACGGTATATCTGCTCTATTTTGTGAATCGATAATTCGATAATAAAATCATCTCATTTTTTAACCTATGAACATTTCTGGTTATTATTATTACTATTTATTATAACTGCCTGGTATAAAGGAAGACAAGTGTACAATATAAGATGGGTATTTATTTCACAAAATAAACATGTATGTTGATTAAACATCGTGCACTTAAAAACTTTATTTTGTAAAACTTTCTTACATGGAATTTACTACAACAGTTTTGCTGATGATTCCTGCAGTACTTGCATCTTTCATAAGCTGCCTTGTCTAAGAACCATAACTAATTTCGTCCTGCAGTTGTTTCGTACCAAGCCCATGAAATTTACGTGACAAGTACCCGAAACAAAGTTCATCTCGATTCAAACTCAAATCCATCAAAAATTGCTTTATAACCCCAGCTTGATATGTAAGGGTGGAGGAAAGACGGATTTAGTCTCTTTAAACTAACTGTCATGTCGTTCATTACGTTTTATTTTCTGAACTTTAAAGTTTCTTAAAGGTCCAATCCAGTGCTGATTCTTAGCTTCCCAATCACATGAAAACCAAGGGTATTTCTTATCACCATTTTGCTGTTCAAGAAGGAAGTCCATATTGTCTAAAAGTTATTTGTGGCATCTTTCTGTATTTTCTTTCTGTTCTTATTTGGGATTTACGTAAATCCCAAATAAGAACAGAAGGGAAAAAAAAGGAAGTCCATCTTTAGATTGATACAAATCACCCACTGATGATCTGTATACTTGATTTTTGTACTACTAGCGATATTGCCTCATATTCCTCTTGCTTAATATTTTTCTTCCACAGTTTCTATATCATGGTGAAATCTTTCCCCTCTGGTCTTCACTAAAAACACCTAGGTTTCTAAAAATCTATGTAAGTGGCTGTGGAAGTAGTAAACATTAATGCTCATGTTACAAGCGAGTTTATTAAAGTTGGAATATATTTCCACTAGTTCGATGTAACTCTTACCTTTTAATTTTCACGAAAACTTTCAACACTTGAACAAACGACCAGGCATTAGGCTCAGCTTCATTCACTGATTCGTTGAAATGTGTATCTTTCACAAGCGGCATTATCTAAGGACCATAAAAAATTTCGGCCTTCAGTTTTTCCGCATTAAGCCCAGGAAATTTATATTACAAGTATCCAAGATAAAGATTTTATCGATTCAAAGTTATCGAAAATTGCTTCATAAGCCTCAGCTTGATATGCAAATGTGAAAAGATGATTATCACTTTGAACCATGACATTTCTTAAACGCCAATATCTCTTAATCCAGTGATGATTCTTCGGTCTGTTAAAAAACAAGAATATTTCGTATAACCACAACCACTTTGCTGTTTAGTTAAGAGTACATATTTTGTTGATTTTGAAAATGTCTTCACATTGACATCAATTTTAGAAAATAGACAACAAAAATAGAACTTTTTGGGAAAGATACATATGGTCACTTGTACTTCTCTATTTCTGTTTGGTCAAACGGTAGTTTGGAGCATGTGTAAGAAAATGCATACGCCAAGGCAGTTCGACGTCGTACACAATTTGCAGTTTTACAACAAATTAATTACGTGACGCCTTGAACGTCGAAACCTGTCGACTTATCAATATTCAATTTTTAAAAACACTTGTTATGATATAGTCTAAGCACTATTTCTTTTCTAGAATCAACGTCTCGACGAATTTCTAAGATATCATTTTCACTTAATAAAATAGCTTATCAGCGAAAAATCGAAAATCAGGCCCAATACTGGGACACAACTCGAGGTAATTCATACGGTACATGTTTGAATTATTGATATATTGAGTAAAGTTCTGTAGGTTATTGCTTCATTATTGCATAATATTTCATCTGAATGGACGTCAAATATGGAAAATAACAAAGAGATTTCGTGTGATATTTTCGTTGAAACGAGCCTTTCTGAGAAATTCAAGGCATAAGGCCAATTTAAAATTTAATGAATATAAAAAACAACAATTATGAAACATGATATTAATTTCTCTATTATCGTTGCGATCATAAAAACAACAAAAAAAGCAAACATGTAGATTATTCGGATTTACCTGCGTAGAATAAAAATAACATATAAGTTTATTTGTCCAAACAAATATTAATAACGAAGAAAGAAACATTAAGAACGTGGAATTTTTGTCAGGAGCATACGAAACTTCTTCCACTTCCACTTAAAGTGTTGTTTTCAGTTGGTACTACTGAGGTCACCTTCAATCTGAAATATACATTTGCAAAACAAAGACATTATTGCGAAGATATGCTTTTTGTCACGTATTACCCGAGATTTTAGCAGAAGATAAATATTTATAAGAAACCAAGGAAGGTAAGGAAACTGCGTATATGGATTGTGGTTGGAGAATATAAATTATATACTTAGTATTCACATTTAGAACAATGGGATTTATGACATAAACGTAGCATTATTTCAATAAGAATAAATCAATCTTCGTATTAGAATAACAATAATACAAAAGGATCCTAAATCCAGAAACAACACACAGAGAGTTAATTGATTTCCTAGTTTCTAGTTATAGTTTTCTACATAAAGTCCAAATTTAAAGACATACAGTTATGGATTCCTTTAAAAATTTAAAATAAATAGTTTGAGTATTCATAATAATGTTCAATAACAATTAATACTATATGTATAGTATAGTATAGAATAGTATAATTAGGGTTGCCACTAGATTTGTCCGTAATATCGTTTTATCCCAAATTTAAAATTATGCTGAAGTTTATGGAGTTGTATGTTTATGGAGAATTTTGAATTTGATATGCAACTTCGACGTATTTTGGATACCTATATCTGTAAAGTCTTAAACTCATCTCTATTTTGACTCCACACACGCAAACTACAAGACGCGTGTTCACTCAGCAATTACTAGGAGATAATTTCCATTTCAATATGGCCCAAACCTAAGAACTATGATTTCCTTTTTGCCTTTGCGCATATTATTATTATTGTTATTATTATTTTTCCGGAAAAGCCGATGCTGGACAGTCCCCTGTAACTTCTGATATCTCTGGTCAGAACATTCCTCATGTGTCTATGTAGAAAAGGATCTCCAAGATCTTTCTACATTTGGCTCACCAAATATTCTTTTCATGCCAAACTCACCTTTATGCTAATACGTTTTAATTCGATAAATTGGCCGAATCAATCAACTCAGCAAATTCGATTAATTCGACTAATCTGACTAAATCGACTCCACTAAAAAAACGCTTAATCGAAAAATCCAGTTTTTGGTCTTGCAGTGAAATTTTTTTGATAGTTCTAACAACCAATAAAATTTCGTTATTTCTGGTCATGTGACACAAATCACAAAAGACTGATAATAATAATAATAATAATAATAGTTTATTGGTCCATTCGATCATAAAATATGATATAGGATATGTCAAATTTATACATGCAGTATATAAACACAAAAATATGATACAAAACACGCACAAAATAAATATACCATCCAGGGAAATTTTCAATCACTATGATAACAAAATTGCTTGACTTTGACAACTTCATAATAACTGCCAAATAAATATCAAAATGTCACGTTTTGGCAATGCCAATTCTCAATCTATAAACTTTTAATAAATAAATAATTGTTTTGTTGTGTTGCGACATTTTAATTTTATTTTTTAAAAAAATTTTCTGACCGAATATCCCTCAGACATTGACAAATGCCTCATAATTTTATGACAACCTCAAGCAAGTTGCTTGGTAATAGCCCTCCGCCTTCGGCGTCGGGCTATTACCAATTCGATTGTCATAAAATTATCTTGTACATTATCAATGTCTTAGGGATATTATAGCTGATAACTTTTTCAATTGTGAATCGATTCTCAAAATCTAGGGCTCATAGTGAAGCTCAGACTTCAGGTGAGACGATGCGAGGATGATAATCGAGTCAAGATAAAATGTCAATATGTATTAAAAATTACCCAATTCTAAATTACTTCCAAAATATGGTATTATTAGAGATTTGAATTAAATAAAGTCTACTTGCATTGGAACAAACCGTTCATTCTAAACACTTCAATATATTCATTGCTTGCATGAGTTAAGAACCGTTGGTGGAGGAACCAAATTACAACTGCATATTTTTGAAAGGGGGATTAGAGCCCTTCCTTACCTGAAAATTCTTGTAATCATACAACAACGTAGGTAACAACAATCAGAATATTCGTACTGGCTTATTATCTGTCACTGGTTGCCACTTTTGTTGATTAATATTTAATTGTTGAAAAATGGTCGTTGGTTAGAATTAAAAATTGGGTAATAAATGTTGGCGGTTAGCATTTTTTTTTGCATGATATCCATTCAAAGTTTGTCCACACGCAGGCGTGTTTTCTACTTATTTCGGTATTGCTAAATCATACTTACCATAATAAGAGAGAGGATAAAAGTTTCATAAAAATGATTTATTCTTTCAAGAACGGTGCGGTACAGATTCTCCAAACACAATATAGGAAAATATCAATATTTTGTCGTGCCTCCCTTAGCTCTTATAACTGCTGCAACTCTTCGGGGTACGCCTTCCATCAGGTTGCACTAAAACTGCTGAGAAATAGCTTCCCATTCTTCCTGAAGAGGGGTTGGAACCTTTGGTGTAGAACTTACACTTGGAGTAGTTTTCCACACACACCAAAACACTTTTGCACACACTCGCGTGTGTGTGCAAAAGTGTTTTGGTGTGTGTGGAAAACTACTCCAAGTGTAACTTCCCATTCTTTCTGTACCACATTCACCAAATCATCCAAATTGTCCATTTGTCTTTCTTTTTCTTTCAGATTCCTTTTCTTTCTACTCCAGACATAAGTACTCCAGACAAATATTCGGACCTCTTGCCTTATTTCTCTTTATTTGGTTATAAAATTCAATTTCTAAGCAGAATAATCTTTCTTGCTAAACTAGCAAGACATCTAGAAATTTGAGGTCCCGTGGTTAACAAATAAAATTTATTGATTATTAAATATAGGTACCTACTTCAAGTTCATGACCGTAATAGTTCTCTCACCTTAGCAAGTGCTCAACTTTACATAAAATGTTTTGAATATAACTGAGTCTTACATCTGTCATGGCACGTAGCATATACAAATAGTGGAGTAAATCGTGTCCCTATTCTGCAACGCTACAAAGAAAGCACGCGGGTATTATCTACTACGAACAGATAAGTGACATAAATAATTTTTATATATTTACTTTAAAAAAATGGTAACAATTTTATTTCACTTTCAACCGTACTGTGACGATGTACAATTTGTAAGTTTGTATTCCACGTAATACAAGTAAAATAGATAAAAGATCCAGTGCCAGTGCTTATGTAGATTGCAATCTAATAGTAATCAGTTAGTGCGCGTGTGTAAGTGTGATAAAAATATGAACAACAACCTCATGAAGATTATTTAGTTTTACGTGCAATAAAGAAGAAAATTCTAAGTGAATCTTGTATTTATAAGGTATTTTGTGCGTATTATGTAGGTACTAGATATACATTCGTAGTTTCATTTTTTGGGTCACTTACTTCCGATAATAATTATTTTAATATTACGAACTGCCCTATTTAGCGTTTATCTTATAATGTGGAAAAATTGTATGTTCACCGTGTACTGATAATCTAATTAGGTACCAATAGTAACAATGCAACGAGTATACTGCGGCGTACGTTTGACAATACACATTTAAAAATGATTGTTTAAACGAAGAAAGTTATTTCTCTTGATATAATTTGTTTGTTCCAAATATAACTTCCTTAATTGAAATACATTTATTCAATTTAATTGAAACAAGTTTTTTCTACACAATATGAAAATGGTCTTAAAATATATTTTTCAATTAATTAAACCAATTTTAGCTAATATAAGTTTGAGTAATAATTGATCTTAAAATTTGAGGCAAATAACAACTCAATAAATTATAAACTTGTTGTTTTTGTAACAAACGTTCCCATAGAAATTTTTTTACATTTTAAAAGCGAAACACTTTATTCCACTTATTTTCGACCATTAGGATGCGCCTAGAAAATGTTTAACTATAACTATTGTTTGATACACTCCGCACTTAAAAGACATACTCTAGAGTATTATTTACTCCTTCCAAATGGAAAATGACTGCTTTAAATTAATTAATACATAGGATAAATGGAAACAGTAGGATCAACACATCTTGTGAAATCATACCTGTCCAATTGAAAACGATTATTTGATTTTTTTTGCTCAAAATCTACAGAGCCTAAAATTACTGTAGATGTACCACAAGGCAGTGTTTTCGGACCCCCATTATTTTTATTGTATACTAATGATATAGGCCAGCATTACAGATCATATTCGGTTTTAGAAGGTGGGTTTTAACCATTAGAATTAGACAAATTGCAAGATTGAATTGAAAATTGAATACGAATTTACTGTTTTTAAAAAGTACTGTTATGTATGAACGTAACAAGTTAATACGAACTTAAAAGACGAGATTTTTTGCAAGCCCTTCTAAGCTTCAGCTATATCTATAAAGCAGTGAAATCAATCATCGTTAGACAATTCAAATTAGTGCCTCGAGTCCAAGAACTACTAAGTTTAATGACATTTTCAAAATCTTCTAATAATTATAAAGAAAATTAAGAGTGACTTTAATACCCTAAAAAAAAACATGATGCAGTGTGTTTCGAAGTTGTTAACCTATCTCTGCCAAATTTTGTCAAGTGCATTTCGTATGTCTATTTGAGGTTATGTCAAAATGACATTAACAGTTAAACCTACCGGAACTTTTTCTAGGTTGACAAACCTTTTGGCCAAATCTCGAGGGAACCCGAATGAGTTTAGACAGCTGTATGACCACCACACCCCGTTGGTCAACTAAAGTCTGCCTGACGAAAGATTGCAGTGGTGGGTGTGGCTTGGGCGAAGAACGTTTACTCAGTTCAAAATATTTTATAAAGCGCGTAAAGCTGTCAACTCGTATTCGTAAACGCCATTGTAAACCTACCTGACTCTATAATCAATAAGATCAAAGCGCGCGCTTTTGTCCAACACTGCAATATCTCATCAGACAGACTTTAAACGAACCTATGATGTTAGCTTGCACAAAATTCATCTTGGTAGCTTACAGCACCCTTCAGTTAAGCGGTGGTGTTAATGTTATTAGGTACCTATAGAAATGTCGTCTTTACTATCCTGCTTCTTTACTCAAATTCGATCCTTTGATGAAAGGAACTTTCCGTTCTACAGTTTCAATAGGTTAAGTAACTTAGTTCACTTGTCCCATCGTTTCAACAAGGTGTAGTAGCTAACCACTATCTCCCAGGTATTCTTGTATTTTGAAAAAGCCGATCTTGGTGCGTCTCTCTGTCTTATGGATCCATACCAGGATTCTGGAAGGCACTGCTGCAGTGGAAAAATTCTACCATTCTGATGAAGCGAGTCTGCGATTTCCCCGCTGCCAGTGGCATGCATCATGGCTGAAATTGGTCGTCTAGTCGACATCCTGTAGCTTTCTGTGGCCTACTTTTAATTTCTTTTAATGCATCGAACAGGAAGCATTATACTGAATGTGCTAGTTTGCGAATTTTTCGGCCTTCAGTGTCTTATCGTAATCACATGTCATGGTGAGGTTCTTCACTTCAAGTACGTTAGCATGATATATTAGTTGCTTGTTGCGTATCTCCACACTTGACCTCTGCCGCACTAAAATTAAAATATTTCTTACAGAGTACATTGACATGTTGCACAAATTAGATTTGATATATTTGGACACTTGCAGTTCTAGAGAATGAAGATATTTGTCTTATTCTCTATAAGGTCGTATGAAAGTCCATATTTTGTTCCCTGAGGAGGTCCTTGAACATCTTTCAATATTTCCTTCTTGTGATTAGGTTGGAGGTGTTCTTCTCGTGGTATTTGCTCCATATATTTATTGAATTCCGTACCTTGTATTTGTTGAATTATTTTATCTCACTGCCCATGATTGCAGTGGCCTTTCATTTTAAATTTTGACTTTCTCCACTTTCCCACATTATTACTCGATGTGCAGTCCATATGATTTTTTACGCTCCTTTACTAGTTTACTGATTTATTTTATACCAGTCATTCTTTATGCATTACGTTAATTTTGGAAGCAGATAGATACGTAAAGTTTTCAAGATTTCCTTTCTACATTTTTTTGCTTCTCAACACTATCTCATGTGTGGTGATTGCTGTTTGTTCATTATTGGCACTGACACTATAATAAAATCGTCATTTTTGCAGCTCTTTCGGCATTTGACATCAACTGCTTCCTTCATTTTCACCCTTTTGTTGACCATCAATGAAAAAACTTGGGCTACCAAATTTGTCGAAATATATCAAAGCTGCTCAAGTTATTTGGGATACAGGAATAAAAAAATACTTTTTGGATTAAGATGATTGTAAACCTGTACTTCCGTTGAAATCTCGTTGTATAATTTCATTATATAAGTAACCAAATAAAAACATGTTATTTGTTATTTAGCCACATTTAATGGAATAAACAGGCATGGTCAAAATTCTTAAAAATGATTACACATTCATGAAGTCAAAGTTCGTAGCACTGATAATAAATAAACATATAAACAAAAATAAACTAGATATGCTACCAAGTATCCGAAATCTATTTAACAACACAATCTCAAACTCTTCTTGAGTATCACTTTAACTATCCCTTAGGAATTTTATATTTAATGGAATTGTCTTCTTATTTTGTCTTCTAAGAAAACACTCAGTAATCTATTTTGGAAAAGCATTCCTGCTACCAACCAATTTAAACAGTCACCTATCGTCTCTTCAAACATCTTTACATAATATCAAAATGTAATTATACGTTTTTGATATCAGAAAAAATTAATACATTAATTCCATAGATATGAAAGTATGTTTATTATTGTATATGTCTGGGATGACAAACCATTAAAGAAATTAAAAACATTAGAACTTATCTGTAAATAAACTAAAAACAAAAATAGAATGGAATATTATACATCTATATAAAAATAGCTTGATCATCTAAGCTTGAGACAAAAAAAACCTGTTGCCTTAAAGATTCCTCGCCATATTGCAAAGTTGTGAATTTTTGAAAATATGAATTCGATAAAGAATAATAATTAAATTATAATTATTATATTTTAAATATACATTATGAACAATTTTGTTTACAAAATGCTTTATTCCAGAATTGCAAGTTTTTTTAGTTTATTACTTGATGAATCTCGACAAATTAATCAAAAACTAAAAATAAATCTGACTGCCTCTTGTACTCTGCCTGCGTATTAATTTGTCTCTTTGGACAAATTATTGTAATTTAAAATTAGAATAAATCAAGTGACTTCTGTACAGAAGAAGACCAGAACAAGATGGTTGCGACTCGAAACGTCAAAAATTCAAAATGAAATTCGCGGAGAGAACCTGGAAACTCTTCTACAAAAGGGTTGTACACAATTTTTCATATAGTAAATATGGAATTTTTTTTTAATAGTCATTTCCTCCACCACTCTTTGTTTACAAATATATACACATTTGATAAGGATTGAATAAATATAGTTTAAAATTTCTATAAATGACTAATTTAAATTTTTTTTATCACGGCTATTTATTCTAAATTATTTACGCACAAGCTGTGTTCATGACCAGTGCTAATAGCAAACCAGCTGACCATTGTACTATAATTATTATTATGGATACAATGTATTTATATTGAATCACGGATCTAACACATAATATATTATACTTATATTTTTTTTTATAAACAGCACAGGGAGATTCGAAAACGAACCAACACAGAGCAGATATATTGTGCAGGGGAGTTCGAAACAAGTTTTTTTAACGTAATTTCCCTTTCCATATACCAAGTTGTATCCCTGGTGAGAGATAAGCCCCAAATAAGTGTGGCTTTAAATTTCGAAATAATTTTATACCGGAGTGGGTCAAAAAAATCTTGTACTTTTTACGTTTGCCCATAAGTTTCTTGTTTATTAATGAGCTAGCTTACAGAAAATAATGGACTATCGTTGAAAAATTTTAAAACGGCCGATTTTTTTTAACGCAAGATAGCGGCCGGGTTTAAAGTAGCCCTTTCTTTAGGCCAATTCTTTTTTAAGAAAAAATGTCGAAGTGGCATATCCGATAGAAACAAAGCAATAAAATGGACCTTTCTCTACATTTTAAGACCTCGATGAAAAAATCGGTCTATCGGGAGAGGAGCTATACGTAATCATACAAGGCGACTTTCTGTTATTCTTAAGGTGTATTACTTAAATTGCACTTGTTTCATTGGCCACTAACCTTTTCGTTTATTAACCGATTTTAATGATCTTGGTGTCGTTGCCTACTGAAAATAATGGAATATCCACGAAAAATGTCAAAATGGCCAATTTCTTAAGATGGCGGCCTCGTTTGAAAATTGTTTTTTGGGCCAATCCTTTTCGAAGAAAAAATGTCGAAATGACACGTGCAATGCAGAAAAGCAATACAATTACCTAACCTTTCTCTACATTTTAAGACCTCGATTAAAAAACAGTCCATCAGAAATGGAACTATACGTAATTATACAAAGCGCCTTTTTGTCGTGCTTAAGTTGTAGTACTTTTTTCTTTGGCCAATATCTTTCTTGTTGTAGGTACGTAATTAAATAATCTGAATTTTTAATTTACACAAGTTTTTAGAATGTGCTCCCGCCCACACAACTGGGAGTAAGCAGGTAGATACTGTTCAATATTTGAATAACAAGAATAATAACATAATCAATCTGAGAGAATTAAGAAGAGCGGTAGTGGCAACGTCAAGAGATCCAAGGGGTAAAAATCCTAAGGGCCTAAGAAAATATATACCTATATTTTTATTATTTCCCTATAAACACTTAGATAATTAGTTAAAAATAATTTTATAAAATGGAGGACATTAGGTATCGTCAGCATCTACCAAAGAAAGGGCTATATTCAATCGCGGTCGCCATCTTGGATTTTATGGCGATACGTCATTCATTTCTGTAACCAACGACACTAATCTCATGAAAATCGGTAAATAACCAAGAACGTTATTGGCCAAAGAAAAAAGTACAATTTAAGATTTCAGCTTAATAATGACAAAAACACGCTTTGTATACCTAATTAGGTACGTATAGTTCCCCTACCATAGACGATTTTTCTCATTGAGGTGTTAAAATGTAGAGGAAAGACCATTTTATTGCTTTCTGTATTGGATGTGTCATTCTGGCATTTTTTTTTTCAAAAAGAAACAGCCCGTACAAAGGGCTATTTTCAAACGCTGCCGCCATCTTGCATTTAAAAAATCGGCCATTTTGAAATTTTTCATCGATAATCCATTCTTTTCACTAAGCAACGACACCTAGCTCATTAAAATTAGTTAATAAACAAAAAAGTTATGGGTAAACGTAAAAAGTGCACCCGATATATTTACACGTAGAAGAACCAAATTTATTACACGATTTTTCTTAAAAAAACCTAATTTTATTTTATGCGGAATTTAATTTTACAACTTATCTCTTGTTAATTTTTATTAAAAACTTTATTGTTTTCAAGAAAAACGGGACCAACTGAGGTAAAGTGTGAATAGTTTCAATTAGAAAATAATTAAAAATTCAAGTAGGATCCCATTAATCTATCTTTTAAATGTGACAATTTATTAAATAATTAAACGCATGAAGTAATTTTTAATTAAATTTAATTCATTAAATAATTTTTATTAAAGCGTTCACTTAGCAATTAAACTTTCCAATTTGCAATTATTTTCATTTAAACATCAAACTATGGTTCACTTTTTTTTGCGGTGGAAAATATCCGATACTTTTAGCGCTTCTTCTACAGATATTTAGAAGATAGATTTATAGTCAAGTTGCTAACTATTTTATATAAAAATTAATAAGTGTAAAATAAAATTACCAAATTTGGTTGTTCTACGATAAAGTATTGTAAAGATATAGGTATTTTCTTCAAAATTTAAAGCCCCACTTTATCTTTTCAGGAGTACAACTTGGTAATTATAGGTAATAAGTTACTTTGAGTCCTTCTGCATGCAAGTTTGTTCTGTGTCGCTTCATTTACGAATTATCCTGTATTATGTATACAGTCTAAAAACTTCCTAGTACTGTTGGAAAATATAATTGTTTTAATTGCTTTTACCGTAATATGCGCTACAATTTTCCTCAGTTTTACAATCATATACTTCAACACTAGATAATTTTTTTGTGTGATAAAAAAATTATGCAAGTTCGTTTGCTCAATATCAATATTTCACATCAATCATATTACCTATACCTATACAAAACGTATTATAAATTATGAACTGCTAGAAAATGTCAGGTATGTAAAAAAAATGTATATCATTATTCTTATTTCCGTTTAACATGAATATAAAAAGTTGAACATGAATCAATTAAATAAAAAATTAATTAATACTTACAACTTCGACTAATTAAATTTAAAAAGTAGGCAAGAAATAATAAGAGCATTTATAATAATATAACGATACAGTAGTAAGTGTCATTATTATATCATTTGTTTCGTTATACAGCTACTGTTTGTAGACAAAAAAATCCATATTTTTTCTGGTTAATATGAAATCTCATTACACTTGGTCCAGATACTAATTGAGTTGTAATATTCTTATCGCTGTATTACGTAAAAACAGCTGATTTTAAGCTAACAATTGACGATTTATGAGAACCTTATCTAATTTTATATCTAATCATGCTTTTTATCGACAATACACGTATAGAACCGGTCAAGGGTCAAGCTGACAACAATAAATTGACTGTTCTAAGAATTCCAGTTATTTTTAATGGTGTTTAAGTTTCTAATGACAAACTGATTTAAATATATCCATTTTCAATAGAAACACTGATTATTTTTACTTCAAAATAAAATATTACAAGAAACGCCAGAGAGAGATTTTTTTGGTAATAACAGGTGATATTTCTTCCATTACTCTTTTTCGAGATACAGGAGCGTCCACCCTAAAGTTCACTCCATCGTATCACCGGAATTGTTCATATAGGATTGTTAAAAATTTGTTATATTATAGATTTCAACGTACTGAAACGACCAAATTTCTTCGCTACAACTACCCCTTACCCTAAAAAAGGCGTTTTTAGATTTTGTTTTTCTTTCATATTCTTTTTCTCAATGAGAGAACATCATATCCTTGTATGATGTTTATATGGTTTGTGTTATAGGTTAAAAAAAATTTTTAATAACCCCTATATTCGGAAAAAAAATTCAAAAAGGGTTGGTAAAAAAAATTTTTGTTTAGCGTGTTCTCATACGCATGTTTTTACTATATGCCATGTGTTAATTAAACTACGCCTTCACCCTGCAATATTTTTTCTAAGAGAATTAAAATAGGATTGTCCGATAATTCGTGTAAATACTTCATTTTTCATTTTACGTAATGCATGATTTCAATGGCCCTCGTTATTTGGCTTTTTAAGTCTTACCTTTGAAATCTCTAATTATATTAAAATTTTCGTCATTTGCAATTCCCTTGGTGATAAAAAAAGTGGAATAAACCATTATTCAATTTTTATCATGTAATTCAATACAAGTAACGTTGATTGATTCTCTAAATTTTAACACCAATTTTAACATTTTTCAACGAATTCTTAATGTATGGTTTTTTATTCAAATCACTCTCTATACAATTAAGTCAAGAGATTTAAATATAATTTAATTGCAGTGGTCGATGTAAATTGTAATGATTTAAACTCTCAAAATGTAATTAATTTGTTGCGAAAAAAATATTGGATAAGGCGCCGGCGCGGCGTAATAATAATAATAATTTGCTTAACATTGATGAATTCGAATGCCCTCATTATTGGTCTTTTTGAGCTTGAACTCTTGAAATCTCTTAATTATGTTACGAAGAATTTACGCCATTTGTAAATATCCTTAGCACTGATAAAAATGTGATAAACCATTACTTGATTTTTGTCAAATACGATTTAACATTATTAGTTATTAAAATTTAATTAAATTTATTCTGTGTTATTGCTTGCTGTCTAATTTGATTTTTCTTCTTGATTGCATGTTAGCGTGTCCAAATTTGAGCAACAATTTAAATAAAAACAATATTTTTGCTTAATCTTTAATACAATATTTTTCCCACTATGATTAATAAATAGAAAACGCAATTTGATAATAAATAAAAAGTAAGTATTTAAAGTCGTTTTTAATCATATACTTTATTAATAATGAATTATTACAAAATTCACATTTTTATGTTCCCATTTTATTAGATAATTTCATCGGTATTACTTGCAGTTTAATAATGATTTAATAATAATTTTTATGACATCATTAAAGCTACAAAGTTCAAATTTTAGATCAAATGATGAGACCTGATTTCTTTAAGTCTATTTTAATTAATATATGCATTTTATTATCTATATTGAACCAATTTAACAAAAATATAAATGTTATAAGCAGTTGTAAACAAATCGCGTATTTTACAGATTCGCAAGATAATCTGTAGAATATAGTATGCGGTTACCATTAACATATTCATTTTGATAACCCCTAGAAATTTGGATACATGTTTCGGTGAAACAATTCCTAGATTCATTGAACTTTGATTTTGTGCCGCGATATGTTGACCTAAGAAAAGTTGCATAATTCGACTTCGTTCTGATATAACTTTTAAAAATACAAATCGCCATATTTAACTTACGTTTTCCTGATCAGGAAACGTTTGTTATTTTATATTATTGCAGATAACTCGTGAATGCAATGATCTCAAAACATACCTGGCGTACATCAGTAAAACAAAAAAATGAGTCGTAAAGATCGACAAGTATATTTTTTTGTCGAGCATTGAATTTCGTCTCAAACATTGAAAGTTATAGCTATTAACATATCTAGGAATGTTATGAGTATCATAACTGCCGCAGATGTCGGTTTGAAATCCGAGCTCGTAGAGCGAGGATTTTAAGACATCTAAGGTTGTTGTGATTCATAACATCCGTGATTTGTTCAATAGTTTATCAGTTTCAGGAAATAAAGTCATTATTAATAGATATTATAAGAAGCAGGAGCAGTAGTGATACATTTCAGTATTTAATTATTATTGTTTGGAATTTTCTGTCTGTTTGTATTAATAAATAGCCATATACATTATTTATTATTTCATCTGTTGACAGTTGTTGACAGATCTGTATTGTAATATTACCGTACAAAGAGGATCATCTAACATCTTTTTTGGCCTAGGAGCTATTGGAAATTTGCAAAAGCACATCGAATATCTTAGGAAACCGACATGGAGAGATACTTGCCTCAAACAAACAGAAGAATTGCTAACAAAGAACAGGCTTGAGTTGAGAATCCTAATGGGGCTTCTGACACATCACTTCTCCGAAATACCATGGGGAAATATGATGGTAACTTAGCGTGCAGACTATCCAGGAAGGAACCTAACACAGTGGACCATATCATTTTTAAGTGATATTATTACGCGGAAGATTCAATATTTACGGGTAGATCCAAACGGAACTGGAAACAATCAAAACCCGTTTCATCAAAGATCTGTACCACCTGATTAATGGTACAGAGTTGCTGAAATTAATAGAATTAATTTGTATAGGCTCAGGTGAGTGCCGAGCAGGAATACTGCTCTTTATGCCCTCTGAACATCGCTGTACACCTGAACGAAGCCTCGTATTATCTATCTGTTCGATCACCATGTCCACACATGTAATGAGTGGCCAGGGAGAAGCCACGGATCTACATCGGTTCTGGCGTGAGCACCTTAGCTGGGCCCTATGCCTCTTCTGCAGCTTTTTTGTCTTAATCTTCTTGCTTCGCTAGCTCTATTGCCCCCCGGGGTAGTCTATCGTAGGTTCTCTCTGCTCCAGCATATGGAGTGAATGGAGCCTGGATTTTTTTGTAGGAATTGATTACCGCGGGAATTTCAACGATATATATCGCCAAACTCTGCGGCCCATCGGTGGTTTTGGCAGGATTGGCCTGTCAAATGTTTTAGACAGTCCAGGACTGGCTCGGCCGAGTATCTTGGGGTACTCGGGCTGACCACAGAGTAAAGGATACACAGTTCTTTAGGGTCGGCAGTCGGTCTAGCCTAGTTCACCGTGGGGATAGGAAGAAGCTAAGTCAGTTTGATCTTTCTTCTGTGAAAGTTTTGAGCGCAATTTCACTACTGATCTCCAGTTGGCTTCATTTTCTTCATCATTTGGTTGAAAAATGCTGGCATTACTTGAAACATCTGCATCATCTGGTCCACTTTTTCCATCATGGAATCCGAGGAGTTCAGAGATGTTGCCATTTGGGGTGCTCCTTTTGGTCTGGCTGCTTCTGCATAGCTTCTTGTGGCCTCCTTTTGGTTTGCAGGAACTCCTTGGGTTCTCTTTGTTTCGGTCTTCTTGGGGAAATTTTCGCATCCCGGTAGCTGTCTGGGTGGTCCAAGTCGCTGGAGTTGAGCTCGGTTTTTCACCCTTTCCTGAGTGATGTCTACCGGCGCATTTCACGCATTTAGCCTGCGCGGAGCAATGCCCATGCGCGTGGCACCGGTATCACTGAGTGCCCTGTTGTCTTCTGCCTTTCGGTCTTTACTACCAAAGCGCAGCATCGGTTGACTTCTAAGATTTTCTCCTAATTATGCGGTACTTGGATCAGCAACAGTGGCATCTGAAGCTTGGTCCTCCGACTTGTCATCCGCTGTACGGATTTTTGGAGAATATCCTTGACTTTCCATGTCCTCTTTGACTTCGTCATTTGGTACCCCTGTTGGTATACCTCGGATGACGACTTGTAGAAGTCTCTCCTAGGGCATCTGTTTCGTTTCTTGAGTGGTTTCTACCTTCGGCGTTGACTTGCACGCTTTGTTTGGGGTTTTTCTCCGTTCTTGTTCTTTTTGGCTGGTTATGTTCATCCTCGCTACTGTCGTTTTCTTTCTTCCTTTTGTTCTTCTTTTTTGTTTGGACCTGTATGAAGTCCTCCTCCATTTTTTGGTCCGCGGAATTTTCCGCGGGTCCTGCTGATTTTTATGTGGCCGCGATTTTTCTCGTGGTTTCATTCTTTTGCACCATGCAGCATATTTCTGATTAAAAATGGTTCCTCGGGGAAAATGCACTATTTGGAAGGACGGAATTATATGATCTCAGGGTTGATTTTTTAATTTAAATGTTATTAGTGCATTTTATTGATCACTAGAGAGGCTTGCACTTACCTTTTTACTATCTTATACTATGGTCACTATGTAAAATAATTTCACTTAGGGCAAAATTTATATATTTCATAAAAGTTTAAATAAAGTTATCAAGCAAGTTCAATTATTTGACACCCGTTTGCACCGCACTATTTAACAAGAGTTTATCTTTAATCATCAATTTATTTATAATTTTGGGTTGCACGGAAAAAGTATGATACATTTAAATTGAATATAATGTTCAAATTTTATTTTAAACTTTCTTCAAATTACAATTTAAATTGAAATTTTCTATAATATTTAAAGGAATTGTATTATATTTTTTTAACAACGAGTGTACTCTTTATCATTTAGTATGGCATGATCTTCCTACCTGTGCCCATAGCTCGTCTTGTGAAATAACAATTCAAGTGTTTCTCAAAACTTTAAACAGTTATTGATCGTTTTTTTAAATAGAAACTGGCTACTTTGAAGCATCTTTTATCGGAACAAGATCAGGCATCACCATAGCAAACTGAAATATAACAGATACTTCATTACTTTTAGGGGTATATGAAGACGTACCTCGCGTACCTACACAAAAATAAAGTTTGTATCAACAGTAGTTGCTTGAGTCTCACCGACAAACCGAGCTACTGTCAAAAATGTATCTCTCAAACTGAGATCCGCTTTTTCTGTTATTGAAACCACGTAGTCACAGTTCTGCTTCTGCAACTATGTACATTTTCCCAGACCTTTTACAAGTTATTACACCTTTGTTAAATTATAGTGTAAATAAACCATAATTTACGTAATTACACCTTTGAGAGCTTAGCCTCTCAAATCCAAATCAAAGGGCATTAGTACAATCCAAAGAATTATATAATAAACCAAAACTAATTGCTTAAAATTAACTCATATTTATAAAATATTAAAATAATACTATTGAATTCTGTATCGAGAAGTTGCATCGAAAGATCCATTTTACCAAATTAAATACATAATTAAATTAAATGATTAGTCTCCCGATACTAATAGTGTAAATATAATACCAGAACTCTTGACTTCTATTCACGTTAATAGACGGCGTATAAAATAAACAAACGGCGCGTTTTGAATGTCAGTTTCATTTAAACATTCACAACGCGCACAGGAAGTTCCTTCCTTTCTCACATGCTGCGATAAGTGAAGTATTAGTTTGCCGGCTTCATCAGTTTCATTTTAAAAACAATTAACATTTATCAATCAGTATTTTTCAATACATGTTTTTTTCATAGGATGAAAAATACATTAAATTAAAAAACGGACATGTCTAATAAAGAGGATAAAATTAGACCAGCGGCCAGCAGTCCGCTGAAGTGTTGCCAAAGTAATGACTCTCTAACGTCAGTGTCAATTGAAGATGATGTGGTTATTTGTGAGACAAAAAACGATTTCGTGAAAACGCCCCTGCAGGAGAATTGGAATAACAACAATATGTTTCATATTCAGAGGGAAATGAAAAATCGACACCATTTTATCAAGAAGCAAGCCATCGATTTGAGTTTTGAAAATATCAGCTTTAATTCTACGAGTTGGTCTATGACAAAATTTCAGAAGGGTAAGTGTTTGATTTAGCTTTTAAGTAAACATAGTTGACTAAAATTTTAAGGGATTCCCGAAGTGATTTTATAAATATTTTTTTTTTTCATTTCATTTAAAAACGTGGCAAATGCTCATTTTGGCATTTCATGCCGAAATTATAATATATTAACTACTTTTAAAATAATTAATTAGTGATTTTGTCTTATATTACATTTTATAATTATCAATATAATCATGAACAACAGGCGGTTTTCTTGACTTGTTTAAACAATAGGTGTAGACAATGAATATAAAAGAATTAAATAAAATATTTTTCCCTGGTTTATTATTTCGAGATTTTATAATATGCAGCTATATAGGTATGCCGTAGAATCTTCAAAGAAAGCAAACACCTTGTATGCTGTTCATTTTACAATCAGCAGAATACCTTTAATGATAAATGCTAATAAAAATTATTTACAGATTTTAATTTAATTTAGTTTAGTTTATATTGAATAATAGTAAAAATTAAATTTTAAGAAAATTGTGAATCTTCTTATTTTGAACAGCAAATGCAAACTAATATTTACTTTAAGTTGTTTAAGCGTTTAAGCGAGATTTAGAATGACCATAAATATTTCAACATATTTTTATTATTCAACGATAACATTATAAATAATATCGGTATCGAAAATTGTACAGAAATTCTGTAAACATAGTACAGTGTTACATAAAAAATTGAGAATTAGTGTTGTCATTGTTCCAGAACAGACCAACGGAAAATAACTGTTTATATTATTTTGTAAACCACTTATTACCCAAAAATATCAATTTCAGTTATTTCGCCTCATCGAAGTCAATATCAATACGTATATTATACAAAGTTATATTGCTTCCAACTAACATGCATTTATTATTTTAAAAATCTTTAAGCAAAAGCCCATAGATGAGTTTGGAAAATATTTTTCCAGATTATAAATTTCAAGGTCTATGACTCCACCAACAAAATTTTAATCTAACATTCTAACTGCAATTTTACTCAGTGTTAAAGTTATCTACTAATAATATACTGAATAAGAAATAAAATTTTTATTTAAAAAAACAAATGTTCATTTCTAAGATTTAAGAAGAATATTTTAGCAGAGGTATGCCATAACAGAAAATTTTTGTATGGTGTCCGTAGTACTATATTTTGTTATGCTATATTCATAAGGATATTCGAAATAAAATAAATCAAAGTTGCAGTTAAATAATAATTTTATTAAATAAAAATATTAGTTAGTTTTATGTAAGTTTCATTAAGAAAATGTGCGAATTAATGGTAATATCGTAAATTAATGGTAATTTATATTATTTACTAATGTACCTAGAAGTCTGTAATAATAAAATATAAGTCTGTAATCATAAAATAAATATTTAATTTATTTTAAAAATATCTGAGACGAATAATTGTATATATACATAAATGGAAATTCTTCTTAATATTAACGTCCTTAATTTAATATTTTAAACTGAAATATTATTTTTATTTTCTAATAAAAATCATAACGATATAAAAGAATAAAAGATTTTATGCAATAATTTTTCCGTTTCATCTGTTCATCGACTTGATTTGATTAATATCAATATGTTATAATGTAAATTTTACATCAGCCTCACATCAGCATACTTCAAAATTATTCTAAGGGATCTGATAATTTGGAGCTACATTTTTAGTTTACAAAATTTTACATTCTTAACCGAGTTCTGGCAGAAGTTTCTTTAAAATGCAACTAGAGCTAAAGAATCTGCGGAAAGTTATCGAGGTGTTTCCTCAAAACTTTTTTTTTAAACTAATACTTCGATATTCAATAAATTGAACGTCATCAGATGCATCTCTTGCTCATTGAATATGGTAAATAAATTGGGGACAGAAAGAAAAAATCGCAATGAGAAACGCTCTATAAAATTTACTCGCTGCAACAGAATCCTCAGTATACTAACAACATGTTGACAAATTCTTTCAGATGGAAATGAAGAAAGACTCAATTCAAAATTCCTTCTTCTTTATCGCATATCTGATAAGCCTTAGTTAGATCAAATGCCATTATAGTTTAATAACGCTTCTCTTGATTTTTTTTCCTGGAATCGCACTTTATTGGATTCTTAAATGAAGATGAAGTGGTTGCATTCGCATCGTGACTCTTATGAGAAATTCAAGCAGCATTATTTCGATTTTGCCACAAAGTAACCTTTTTAATTGAATAGTGACGAAGTTGAAAGAAAAAAAGGCTCTAGCATACCAATTAAGAAAACATTTATACAAAAGTCCTTCACCTTTTCAGTACCTGCTTCAGTATATTTAATTAAAACATCGTGACTTTACTCTCTGGTATCGCTGCAAAGGATTGTTAAAGCCCTACGTGTTGCATATAACAAATTGGTAAATAACATTAAAACAACGATAAGTAATACCATTCTCAACGAAACCGTCCTCGGATCCTATGTGGAGGACTTCCCTTGCCCGATGGATCTTTTAACCCTTTCGTTAAACCTTAGATGAAAACCTACCTTGGAGTCAGAATTGTCGTGTTATTCCATACTTTACTTACAGTATGACCAGCGCTTACCCAAGTATCATCTAAAAAGTGCAACTTCTTATGTTCTTCCCGGCATTTTCTGATGTCTCGCAGGAATCTTCGCCTCCAAGCGATAATCTCATTTTTTTTCCTTAAGGCACTATTACGTGACCTTCGTCCGTTTACTCACCGAAAACCAATTTCTCTTATTAATATCCACAAACTACTCCATTTAAGATGAGGTACATTTTCATTTCCATGCACTGCTGCTAAAATTTTGTTTATAGTTGGTGGTTCATTTCTTTCAAAAAAAGAATGGATTATACGCTTGAGAGTACTTTTAGTTCCTTCATCGATATTGTCCAGAATTGCCCTTTGTCGGTGGTACACTTTTGGTGATTGAAGTTGGTGTGTTTGTTTATATTTAGCAATAATATTATAGGCACTTGCAACGGTGGAGAAATTGGACCCACTTCAGCCATCAATTTCGATTTGATCTAAAAAAAATCGTTTCAACATTTAATCAACAATATTCGTTTGCATTACGTAACTTAATACTAAATACAGAAAACATATAAGGTTAATTTTTATACGTACCTTTACATATAGAAATAATTCCATATTTCACAAAAACGAATATATGACAGTAGACACTGTTGACACTGTTGTTGATTCTTAAGCGATTTAAACGTTGATGTTCTGAAAAAGTCTACGCCGATGAAGCGTGGTTTGTTATAGTTCAAAATTTATGGCTACGGCTACTTATTTAGTTCTTCTGCTATTATTCTTTTCGACTTCCTGTTTCTTAATTAGAAGAACTAAGTACTTTAAACACATCCACAGAATCTTAGCTGCAAAAAGCTGTTTGTGAAGAAATTGAGCTGATTACTCCAACGGTATTGAACAAGGTTTGGTTATTTAAGGAATCGAGTGCATTTTTGCTCACACAACGTTTCAATCAATAATTATTATAACTTATGCTCCCTTTTCGGTAAATACAAAGACATTAATTTTATGTTTATTACATATTTCTTTCCATATTTCTTCCCCAACCTAACTTTATTTTAACTTTCAATCTCACACAATAAAGTCATGCATTAGGAGGTTCATAGGAGTCCTTGATTGTGTTATGTTGATCCGGTATTACTACCTAAACAATTGAATCTCGAATCACCAATTGAGTTAAGGCTTATTAAATTGGAAAGTGAGAAATATGAGAAATCAACAGTGGTTAGTTGAGGCAGTGAATAACTAAGAGTGGTGTAAAAATTACGATGATGACAATAAGGAAAAATGTTTGAAGATTGTCTGAAGAGAAGGTTAAGAGAAATATGTAGATGGGCGGTACCAATTATGAAGAAAGGGCGGTTTTATATTTAAGAGGAAATAAGTAAATCATATCAAGAAACAGTGGAGTTAGAATGACACCGGTTCAAAAAGTCTCCTCAACCAAGAATACGAAAAATAAGGACGAAACAGACAAGGAAAGCATTATAGCATTGATTAAGGAATGAATAAGATACGCGACTCCAATGTAAAGTGCGAAGCTAATTTTGGCAGCGAGAATCCCGGTAAGTTGCGAGCATTCCTGTGATTCATGTAGTATGCTTTTGATAAACCTGTGTCGTGTCTGGTTTTATATAATTTATAATCTAGTGAAAACAAAAATTGAATGTTCAGATTGATTTTAGTTTAAAATTATGCGACGGTTAAAAGTCAAACAAATGTAGAGAAATAGCTGGCAGAGAGAACATACTACGTTAATCATTTTAAACTAAAATTAATCTGGACATTAAATTTTTATTACCACTAGATTATTAATGATATAAAACCAGACACGACACAGGTTTGTCAAAAGCATACTACGTAAATCACACGCAACTTACCGAGATCTCGCTGCCAAAAAAGGCCTCGCACTTTACCATTGAAGTCGCGTATCTTATTCATTCCTTAATCAATGATTATAGTTAAATTTTTGTAACGGAGAGAAGATAACTTAACTTGCTGGTTGGTGGCTGCGTCCTTATTCAAAGTTTTAAATAATTTCAAATATGGATACTTTACTTTTCATAGGGCGATTCCCATAATGTGATAAGTACTATCGACAGTGTTACAAATGAAGTCCCATTTTCAAAACCCTATATCGACGCAAAATACTCTATTCGGGTGTTGTAACGTAATCTGTACGTAAAACTAATCTTAAGATAAGAATTTCTTCTGTTAATTCTGTTTTCAAAAGATTTATTATGATTTGCCTTTTCGCCTTTAAATTTTGCTGCACTGCCTACTAACTTGCTAATGTTTGTATTGTATGGTCCCCAAGTAAGCCTTATTCATATTCTAAATGGATAAGTGAGGCAGATTGCTCAGCTCACCCTACTTGTTGCAAGAGCAAAGGAAACGTTGCACCATACGTTTCACTTCAATTACCAACATTAGCAAATATTCTAGGCCAACTTTTCTGTTAAAACGTTTTAAATTGGATATAGCCATGTGCTTCGTGACCACACATAATTTCGTTAATAACCGGAGATTTCTTAGTTTCTTGAATACCTATTATATAAACTGATGTTTCGCATTTTGAACGTTCTATTTCATTGTTTGCAAAAATTGGGTAATTATTATTATTACTTAAAATCGTTACATTCATTGACGATATGACAAACATATTTTAAGGAAAACTTGGGAAATTTGTACAATGTAGAACATGTTTTATAAACATTTATCTTGTGCAACACTTAATTTAAACTAAGTAGGTATATGTAAACACCTCAAGTCAATAATTGTTAACAGAGATTGGTGAGCAAGCGAAATGGATGATTCAATTAAGTTTCTTTCTTATATCCTTATATTCCTCTTCCATCGCTCGTAATTTTTCCTAACTCGCCTAACAATTGTAATGCTAAAACCAAGTAAAATACTTTTTACCACAAAAATCCTTATTTTCTGTAATATTACTATCTCATATCTATTTTACTCTTATCTAGTATTTAATTGTATTTTCATTTTATTTGTTCTGATATTACTTGTTTCAATTAGATATTTTAGTTCCTCCAAGTCAACGTAATCTAGTACTTAATACCATTATTTGAAACTTAAAGACAGATTTATTTATAAATAAAATACTATCGTGATCCTTATCTATATGATATAATAAATGTAACAATGTAAAAAGATCCTGTAAAATTTATTCGAAGTATAAATTAAATTAATTAAGATAGTCATATGCAATAAATAAAAAAATATTAACACCCATGTACCAGAAAAATCTTTTGCTTATCATACATTTTAATAACAAGAAGCCAAGATAGTATACGTATAAAGATTTATCAAAACAATATTATCAATATCTATTTTAATAATTTGTCAATGCCACTGCGTTAATAATTTACAAAAATATTTACTATTTACAGCTGCCGTTACGGTTAATACGATTTATATGAAATATCTTTTTTGCGATTTATCTGTTATTCACCAAACTTTGCTTTTAAAATTAAAGAAAATCAATATTTCTAACACGAAGCAGTTATGATCCAAACAACAAGATTTAAATTTTTTAGGTGTCTCTGAGGGTAATGGCGTAATCTATGATCGATATGGCGAGCTACGTTTAATTTCAGTTCTGCCCAAAACGAGTGCACAATAATTATTTTTATTGAGGGTAAAAAAAAGTATAAATTTATTATTAGATGGAATTTATATTTTTAGTAAGTATATCAGAACGAAAGAAAAGTTTTGTCGATTATTATCAATAAAAGGAGAGCTATTTCTTACCCACCATTTTTTTCATAAATCGGGGTAACGTTATCAGGTTATATTGATGCGACTTATCATTTTGAATCGAGACTTATTGGTTTCGTCGTATAATTAGGTATCAACTGGGGTTTTGTGAAATAAAAAAAAGTTTTCAGGGATAACGACCGGCTTCAACCTGAAATCGGTTTTAATAATCGAACGAATGAGACTCTTTACAGTGTCAAAACCAGCAGAAATTTGAGCAGGACAAGGGCCACATTTTTTCTCCTATTCAAAGTCAATTTATTTTATGCCAAAGACGCTTATATTAGGTATATTGAATGCGAGATTGAATATTTATACATTTATTGTCATTAATAAATTGCTTTAATCAGCTTAACTTTAAGAGCCAATAGAACTCGATAAAATAATAAGGGGTGTCATCGATACCAGACATATACAGAATGGTATTTTTCCCCCAAAATTTTTAGTATCCCCTGGGTAGTCGGAAATTTTCAGTTAAAGTCTGTAAATTTTGAAACCTGCAAAAATGTATTAGAAAAATACCGACCCTTTTAATGTTGTTAGTATACTGAAGGTCCCAAGCAAGGATATTCCCCTAATATAACACCGTTTATTTAACGACATCTACAAGAATATATTCAATGACAAGTAATGGAATATCAAATCTTGTTCATTAGAAATTTCATTATTTGTACAGATATTCATATGCTGTTCTTCAAAAATCATGAATTGAGTAATTAAATCACTTCATTGTTCTACTAATTATTGTAAAATTTTAATATTTGTATGTTGAAATTTTTAATTTGCTTCAAACAATTGAATAATTGCACAACATGGCTTTAAAAACTCGGGTTTAAGCTATTTCAATTATGATTATTCGAATATTCAACTATTCAAAATGTTCGAAAACAATTCCCAACCTTGCGCTAAATAAAGGCTAAATTTTGATATAACCTAGAGGAGTATGTAATCTTTAGGAGTTATTAGCTGCACATGTTCTAAATACAGGGATATATTAAAATGCTGAATATATTAGAAATGACCACAACAGGAACAAAATAAATTAACTGTTATTTAAAATAATGAATGTGTCATATAATTCGTAAAATATTGATTTTATTGAACAATAAGTAAATTGTTCTTTATCAGTTGTTATCTAGAAGTTGGTCAAGGAAATTTAAAAAAATGTGGAACACTCATCTTTTATTTGGATAGCATGACCTAGAAGGTCCCTAAATAATTAAAGCTGATAACGTGACACATAAATATTAAAATATTTGCCAATGCAAAATAATTCTCATGAAGGTTTCAATATTGTGGCATTATGAACATGATGAAGTTATAATAGAATATAATGTTAATTTAATTATACTTTTGTTATTAAATTTGATGTCATAATATGTGATCAGGTTTATTATCATTAAGAAATATATTAAATCCGTACGACTTTCTTTGTTTTAACCTATTACTAAATATTTTGGGGAATATTTTGTTTGCCTTGACAAATTCGCTATGCCAAATAACTGTTGCCACAAAATATCGGATACATAATAAACCTTCCGTACCAATATTTCTGTTAAGCATAACAAAAGTGAATTATCACCCAGAAATTGATGATCAAGAAGGAGAAAATGTGTAATTAATATTTTTAGTTTGATTGTCGAGGTTTAAAGGCTTTTATTTAAAATAATAGTTGGAAAACAAATGGTCGTTGTGGTAGCTAAAAACGACAACATTTTAGATTCAATCCAGAGTCAAGCTTTAATAGCTGTCGCTAATGCAGCTCGCACAAGCTCGATGATCTCTTTGGAACACCTTAGCATTATTGAGACCTGTTCCCGTTATTGGTATATCCATGAAGATTGTTCTGCAGAAGTTGCTTCGCTAATGTGCGACATATACTTGTCCTGTTACAATAATATAGCAATTTATACCTTTTCCGTTAGGCTCTATAACTGTCGAAAGAGGCTTATTAGTCATTTTTTTAACTCGAACAACAAAATTATGAAATTTCGTACCTCCCCATGTTTTTCCTTAGCAATCCTCTGGTGTAATAGATCTGCCTTTGGTAAACGGTCGTTCAATAAAAAAAATGTAAATATCTTTATTTTTAATGCAAAATTTCAAAGTAGAATAATTTCTGTGAAACTATAAGTCATCTACAATACAATTTACTCTACATATGTGGTTTGAGATCACACATATGGCATACTTAACTTCCTTGTTTACAATGTACCTAAATTGTTTTGTTAGTATTATAAAAGCTTGTAATTAATAGATATCTATTTTCGATTTTATTTTAAAAAGAAACTAGATTATATAAGTCAAAGTTGCCAATACAATAATTTTATGTTTTCTGTAATTTTATATATTCATAACGTTTATTATTATTATTATATTAGTATTATTAATCAATATTATTTCTTGGTTGGATATTTTGACAATAAAAAACAGTTATTTAAAATTACTACCAAAAAGGGGCGACTTGAAATGTTTATATTTCTGTAGGTACACATATTTCAAATATAAATAAAGTGTCTACTTCAAATAATTATGATTAGTATTTCTTACAAATCGACGATTACTGAAACATAGATTCCTTTCAATTGTAATTTTAAGAATTACAGTAGGTAGTACATTGTTGTAGTGATTGGTATCAGATTGAAATTGAACTTACATCTTAAACTACACCATATCTACATATATATTTATTTTTCTATTCATGTATTCACATTTATAATAATTTTAATATTCCACACTTGTAACACGTAGCCAGGGTTTACTCATTAAAAACACAATTAAGTTAAAAATTCATTATTTATGTTATTTGTTCATTAATTTATTAGTGGATAATATTATTATTTGGCAAACACACACACTCATGTCCTGTGTAAGAAAAAACATAATATTTGAATATTACTAATTAGCAATGGACTAAGTCATTGTTAAGCTGGGAGTTTTTTGTCCAGTTACTATATCTCTAATTGCTTTTATATACAAATTACAGTAATTCATGAATTTTACATAAGAGCTGAATAAAAATTCAATAATTATTACAATAACATTTTCCTGATGAGGCTAAAATTATTATATCTGGTTTAATTTTTCATCAGTATATCAGTTGAGAACTTATTCTTAATACAAAAAAAGTTGTAAAAGAACACTAAATTGACGATAACATCAAAATAGAATCTATCATAAAAAATATATAAAACATATGAATGACATTTATAAGCATGTCTTATTTAAAGAGACAGGCTTTAACGCGAAAAGCATCAGGTAGCAGTTTTTCAGGAATCCGAAGAGAATTTATTATTTACCGCTTTAGCTCTTTATCGGCCAGTTACAGAAACGTTAGCATTATGTATATTTTAGTAAGATAAATATAAAAAAAAAAACATTACAGTTTCTAGCTCAGTTAAAATAAAGTTACCATCCACGATATTTTTTATATTGACGAACAATTTAATTAAATGTACCATTTTTTCCTGATATTTGTCATCACTATCGTCTGCTTTTTCTTCATACCTACATCATATCGTTGGGCTGCTCATTTCTTCAATTTCCCTTGAAAGTTTTCCTTTTCGTGTAGGTAATATTTTTTAGAAATGTTTGCTAAAGATGTCGATTCTAAATGATCAACAGCGTTTCCACTTTGCCATGGTTGAAAATTCACTTTTTCCTTTTTTATTTAAGAACTTTCTCAGGTTTCATTTAGAACGTCCTTAGGTACATTTATGGCATTTGCATTGGCATCCTTGAGAAATTACATTATTTTGCAGAAGATACACCCATATTTTCTATCAACTTTTCTACAAATTTTTCAAACATCTTCTCTAATACCACCTCTATGAAATCTTTACCAGACCAAAGCATGACTACAAGCCTTGCATCTGATATCGAAAAATAAAATATATCTGTAAAGTCCACATAAGGCAGATTTTAAATATGATGAAAAAATATACAGGGTGTTCCTTTAAAAAAAAAATCGAATTCGTTGCTCCGGATTTATGGTACACCCAATGTTTTGTCTCATATTCTACGTAAGTAAAATGATGAAAGTAACTCCTAACGGAGACATTGCAATGTATAAACACACAAACCTTCACCGAAACCATAAGAAAATTAGATTTAATAATTTACTAAAAATATTTACCAAATATATTCGAATAAAGCAGTTAATATGAAATAACAGATTATTAGAACATTTTAGAATTATTACCCATTAAAAACACAATCGTCTAACTAAAAAAATTATTATTTTACAAAATAAACATTTTACGAGGCAATTAATTAATAAATATAAGCTATTCGTGTTTACTGACCCTTGAGTTTACAATTTCCAGAATGACGAATTTTGCGATATAAATTAACAATATTTTCATGTACTAACTTTTTAATGTGGTCGATTTGAAAACAAATATATTATTGCATTGTTCACCCGAATGAGTATAATACAAAACAAAATCTGTCGAACTGGACTATGAGTAGTAGATAAATAACTTAATTAACACATTTTTATATATTAGTATATTTTTTCTGTTAAAATTATGATAAACAATGTGATACAATACGTCGATGAGTCGCAAAACAATTAGTGTCTCAAATAAAATATTTTAATGTTGACCATAATAGTTTATAAATTTTCGCAAAAATTGGATGTGGACAAGTGACTTTTCAAGAATATTAGTTTTGCTGTTACTACCATAGAAAATAGGGTTTTGCGGTGAATTTATTCTGTTTTATTAATAGACCGATGTTGCAGTTTAACAAAAATACATCATGGGTTTTTGGGTAGTTTAAATTGATTTTTTTCAAAACCTCATATACGTCAAGTTCATTTTCGAAGGGACAATAAACTTACATACGAATTGCTTTATCTCTTCACGCTACAATTTTAAATGACTTAATAGGCAAATTATACCCCATTTGAAAAATCTGTCTCCTTGAATACCACGCAACAAAAAAATTCAAATTCTATTGACTCGTTTCCATGGTATTCAAAATTTAATTTCCTACAACACCCTTACTTATTCCGTTGGGAAAAAGTTCATGTGATTCTTTTCCTAGCTTTGCTGATGGAGTTAGAAATCTATGTTCAAAACAGAATGTTCTATGGAAAATAATTTCTTGCAGTGTTAAATAAGTAAAATTATTTCTAACAAAAGCAATAATCTTATCTTTAGAGTATTTAGTCTAAAACACAGTATCAGCTTGTTAGAAATTCTGTTTAGAAGTTTAATTATTCTCACAACGAAGTTGGAATATTGATGATTACTTGACTTCAATCCTATTAATAAAATGCAATCTTCAATAATTAAAGTATTAGTTAAAGATGAAATTCCCGACCTGCAACAAGAGCTTCCAAATTTGACAATAGCCATAAGAGTTTACTAGAAACCTTTTTTATAACGTTAGAAGACAGCTTACACTTCAACACGAACGGAGATTTTAGTAATGCATATCAATCGAGGATTTCCTTTCCGAAATACTTAATTCCCAAATATATGAGCAGAACATTTTCAACCAAGTTGAGGAGAAAACGTACGTAAACGAAAATCGCATATCAGTGATAATCATTACGAACCTACCACGTTAATATCAAACGAAAATCCTATTGCAGTCGAAGATCTTAAGGAAATAACCATTTTTCATGGAAAATATTAGTTATTTGTTATTCTGTAAATTTTCGATACAAATTTTTTAGCTAAGTTTACACTTTATTGATCCCATTAGCTACAAGTATTGTAGATAAGATTAATCAATAGAAACTAGTGTAAGAACCAAAGCAGAAGATTTGAAATAATCACTTTTTTTACAATACAATGTGTGCGCCGCAAATTTATTCAACGAGTAACATCCGGATAACCATGTGATTAAAAAATCCGTTTTGGAATTAATGGAAAAGTTCAGAGTCTCTCGATGAGGCTAATGAGAAACGAGACCCTGAACATGAACTTCCGGTAAGGAATGAAGCTGTTAAGGTTGAGTTGCTGCAGATCCAACTTTGAGCACGAAGAAGCTACTACTATTACTAATAACGGTAGAATGATTATTCGTCGAATCCTGAAATATTACAAATTTCACTTTTATAAAATTTGTTAAGTATACGAAATAAATGAGAATGATTTTAATGTTTTGCGAGAAGAAATCACTGTAATGAACAAAATGTAAGACCTTAATGACAATTTCTATTTTAAAATTTAAAAAAAAATGGTTCAAATAGTTTGATATATAAACATCGTGGTCACAAAATTTGTATTCATAATTTAACAAATCTGATACCAATGATAAAAGTAGCGATAGGACTGCAAAAAAAGTTTACCATTTCTAAATATTCTTAAATTCAATCAAGACTTTTTTATATTGGAAGCTATTAAACTATCACTATTCATACATTGTATTGTAATTGTAAATTATTTCATTTGTGGTTAACTATTACATTTATTTAATTATGCCATCAATTTATAATAGATAATTCAAAACATGTAGGTACAAATGAATTAGCAGTACACTGAAAACAACTAAATGAGAAAAGTACACTTATTTAGTAGCATGCACTTAATTTTCATTAAGAGTCAGCTAATGTAACGATTTAAAACCAAGGTCTTTTTTATAAGTCATCCTTATATTGATAATAATGCACTTCAAACTCTGCTTTAAAGGTATGCCCGTATTAATTTGTTAATTTACATATTTTTAAGAGTCTAATTCTGGGGAAAATGAAAGGTCATGACCAAATTCAAAAAGAAAATTACTTTTTCTACTACCAATCTTAAAGTACTAACTTTCCGCACGCTTTATAATGCGTAAAGTTAAACTTTACGCACTAGTGCATGAAGTGTTTTTACGTTACGTAAAGTAAAATAGAAAAAAATTGCATATTAGAGCACCTATAAGCACCTATAATAATCATATCTTATTTTAAAAACGTTAAATGTGGTTATTTAATTTTATGTAGTCCATTTATTTAATATCACGGTATATTATTATAAAACATACCTAATGTTCAGTATCCTTTAACAGTAATCTTTGAAGTTTGAAGTTTCATTTATATTTTCAAAACTGATTAGTGTCACTCATTTAAAATTAAGTAGGCCATAGCAATATTGTCATTGTTAAATTTTGACGTATATGTAAGTTTGACATTTTGAAGTGCGTTTCATATTATTATTAGAAAATTTAAGTAACGAAATCTTTAAATTTGTTATTAAATATGATTTTTATGTAACTTTCAACTTTAAATTTTATTTAATTTAAAATTTTTTACCTACAGTAAAGTACCTACAATATGGATGTCGATTTTACAGATTTATCAGATGCGGAATGCAGCATTAATCAACAACTGCCTTGTTATCTTATTATTTCATTTTACGCACTAGTGCAAAAAATTAAATAATTTACACACTAGTGCGTAAAGTAAATTGTACTTTATACATATATTTCTGAGTAACCATTTCGGTAGTAGAAAAATTTTTGTATGCAATTCGTGCGCAAGGTGAGCTGTTTTCACTCATGGGAACTGCAACTACGCTGAAAGCTAGTTTTGCTTTCCCAAAAAATTTATATTTTAATAACTACTGGAGCAAACATATGACATATTTATATGGTTGAAATCAAAAAAACGTATAGTATCCAAAAATATAAAAAAATACAGGGTGTTCCAGTCAAAAAAACATAACTTGTATCGGTAGATCGTAAATACGATGTTCAATTGTTTTTCTAAAAATGAGATTTTTAAGCCCTTAACATGTCCTACAACTTTTACTTGAAACTTTTTTTTCTAAAATTACAAATTAAAAAGTTATCGGGGTGATCATTTTAGGTGGAAAACCCTGTACATTGTACACAATGTATAAAACTAATGTTTTGCCGTCAAGTAATAATTGTGACACCTATAATATTAATGATGACCTACACATATTCTCTTCAAGTGTTCTTAATACAGCACATCAAGTAATAGATTATGACACTCTTGTTTATTAAAATATCTAATTTTTCTTTGTCATGTAATGACAAAATTTTTTATTATAACATTGGAACGAATCGCATCATCTGTTGTTTTTCCTATATTATATCCTATAATGATACTCCAAATTTGTTGACAACAAAAAAAATATGCCCTGATAACCCAGAGAACCATGTGGTCCTATGTTTTCTTCTTTATTTATCTTCGACATAATTAAGTTTTTTCTTCTTCTTTTGTTTTGTGTAGGTTAATTTTGAGCTAACGAGTTTTAGTAATTGGCTGTAAGGCTGAAGGCCGAATATCATTTAAATGCGGAAATCAAATATAATAAGTTCTTGATAAGCCTAATTAAACAGTTTTTGGGAGGAGCTGCGTACAACGCATTTCAATTTTTTGTGAGTTTTTAAATTCAGTTGCTAGGTAGTTAATTTTAATTAATGTATCACTAAGTATACGAAATGTGAGAGGAGTTTTGCGAAAGGAATCACTGTAATGAACAAAATGTAATTAAACATTAATGACAATTTCTATTTTAAAATAAAGAAAATGGTTCAAATAGTTTAATATATAAACATCGTAGTCACAAAATTTGTACTCATAGTTTAACAAATTTGATACCAATGATAAAAGTAGCGATAGGACTGCTAAAAAGTTATACCATTTCAAAATATTCTTAAATGTAGTCTTTTTTTACATTGGAAGCGATTAAACTATCACAATTCATACATTGTATTGTAGCCGTAGATTATTTTAATTGTGATTAATTATTACATTTATTTAATTATGCCATCAATTTATAATAGATAATGCAAAACATGTACAATGAATAATTAGCAGTACACTGAAAACAAATAAATGAGAAAAGTACACTTATTTAGTAGCATGCACTTAATTTTCATTAAGAGTCAGCTAATGGAACGATTTAAAACCAAGGTCTTTTTTAGAAGTCATCCTTATATTGATAATAATGCACTTCAAACTCTGCTTTAAAGGTATGCCCGTATTAATTTGTTAATTTATATACAGGGTGTTCCAGTTTTTTTGTAGCAGGACTTTAACAGTCGATAGACAATTGAAAATTATTAAAAAAAGTTCCTATAAACATAGGTTGAAAAATGCTTAGTTTTCGAGATACAGGGTGTTAAAGTTTGAAAATAAATACGGATTTATATTAATATTTCCAGAATGCTAAGGAGTATCGAATCCAAACTTGCCAATTCTTTACATATAATTTAGAGGCCTATTTTAGAATAACAAACTACTACTTAACTTAACCATGGGCGTAGATATATGGGTTTACTAAGGCTCTTTTTTACAAAAAAGTAGTACGCCACTGATATTTTCCCATGTTTTCAGTTTAATTCAATAAAGCAAGAAAAAACAAAAATTTAATGTCTCTTGGCACTTTTTGATATGACAAGCCGTTTTCCTGAAAATTTACATTTAATCATTTGATGCACGCATCTGGACGAATTTTAGACAAACTTGAAGTCGCTCAGAATTTCAAAAAATTTGGAATATAGGAACTTTTTTTAATAATTTTCAATTGTCTATCGACTGTTAAAGTCCTGCTACAAAAAACTGGAACACCCTGTATATTCAAGAGTCTAATCTGTAGAAAATGATTGTCATGACCAAATCTAAAAAGAAAATTACTTTTCTGGGAGGTTACGATGTTGACTATTTAAGGAAATCACCTTATCAATGATACACAGTATCATAAAGTAAGTAGTGATTTAGATTTATTCGTTTTTCAGATAATCGAGCGATTTGCTCAGCAGGAGTTGAAATAGCAATTGGACGACCTCTGACAAATAAATCTAACCCTATCACCCGGTCATCTTAATCAAAAAATATTTTCAAATATTTGGCATTCCAAACTTATGACTTCTAGCCCCTTAACGTCTTTGAAATCAGCTTTTCATAGTGATTCTAAAAATAAAAAAATATATAGAATATATCATTAAATAGAAAAGTAGATGACGTCATAACCAAAACAGTGATAATGTCAAAGCTAAAAAAATCAAAGCAGTTCAAAAACATCGACCTGTCCGACGATTCTTCCAAAATATTTCGGTATTCAATGTTGTTTGCGTGCGTTTAGGGTGGATGTTGAAATAGTTTAGTCTCGCATCATCTGTGTTATTTACGTGTCTTACAAATCTGAAGTCAACTTTACTCCAAATTTGTTGACAACAAGAATATATGCCCTGATAACCCAGGACGAGAACCTTGTGCTCATACGTTTTTTTCTTTTGTTTTTTGTTAGGTTAATTTTGAGCTAACGAATTTTAGTAATTGGCTGTATGACTGAAGGTCGAATGTCATTTAAATACGGAAATCAAATATAATAAATTCTTGATAAGCCTAATTAAACAGTGTTTGGGAGGAGCTTGCAAAGTAGGAACTGCGTGACTATACAACGCATTTAAATTTTTTATGAGCTTTTAAATTCAGTTGCTAGGTAGTTAATTTTAATTAATGTATCACTTACGTACGTCATAACTAATAGAAATTGCCATAGTAACATGTTTGCAATGGACAGAAAAGTGAGAGGACCGGGAATAAAATTTTCTTTACGTCTTACTATAATTATTACTATTAGTTTTTTAAATGCATTTGATTGAAAATTACTCACATATATTTTGCAATAAAAAGTACTGAAGCATAGTTTTATTTTAATTATCAGTTTAACAATTGAAGTAATACAATGTATTGTAAGTGTTTGAACTATAAAAGTTAGAATACACTGATTTGATTAAATGGCCACGCATGAAGTTCAATTTATCCATTGAAAGACATCGGTTGTCGGCAAATACATTTTCTATTCATATAACACAATTGTAACAAGTTATTTGAGGTCAAAATTAAATATTTAATTTATTAATTTATTCATGTATTATGATTAACATTTAACAAACAAATTCATTAATTTTCTGGGTAAAAAATAACAATATATTAATATTAATAAATTATCAATAGATTAAGTTGGTGTTAAACAGGGAATTTTTTGTCCAGTCGCCACTTTCCTAACTTATTTCATTCACAAATATAATAATGAATTTCTCATTACAGTTGAATACAAATTCTTGAATTTACATTTCCCAAATAAGTAATGTGTAAAAAAATTGTTACGTTACAAGATCGACTATTTATTCTTTAGTTTTAATACAGACTTGCTTTTTTCAAGAAACGTTTAATGATTCGTGTTAACAAAAAGCCTCGTTTATTAACTTTTCATTCTTGAACTCTGAAATATGTAGATATTGTTCTCCTTCCATTTTGACCCTTGTAAATATGACCTTAGAGGACTCCATAGAGCAATATTTTGTTGGTCGTATTATAAAATGTGTCCTAATTGCAACATAAGCTACCATTAATTATTAATGGTTATAAGGGTTATATAAAGGCAGATGATAAATTAATACATCAGATGAAGATGACAATGAAAAATGATTCGCATCAAAATGCAAATAAAGGGAAAGTACAATCCAAATGTGACTGTAATAATAATGGACCTTTAGTAATGAAGTTCTTACTCAAATTCAAAACAAAGTATCTTCAAGTGTGAGAAGGTAATCGAGAAGAAGAAGAAGAATAAAATGGCAGCTTACGAAAGTATCCCAATGACTAAAGGCGGATGCATCCGTTTTCCGACGTCCGATATCCGAAAATGTTGTCATTTTCGAGAGCAAGGATTTTGCAATTCACATAGATCATAATTTAGTGGATGTCGGATGCGAAAGTCGACTTAACTTGTGTACGTTTTGTACATGATACATTCTTAAAAAAATACCAAAGAAACTATACTTCCTAGTAAAACAGCTCATTTCATTTATCATTAGTATAACAGAACACTTCATTGAACTCCATCTCAGTGGCTATGTCATTATGTCAGTCCTTCGAAGAATAACTTTCTCAAAATAACTCACCATTTGAAAGAATTTTGCGAATTAGGTATATTTTAGTTTCAAGCAATAACGCATTGAATTTCGGGAAAATCTGCCAAACATTAATTGCCAGAATTTTATTAAAAGAGATTCTAGTGTAGATAAGTTATAGGCTGCAGACTGGAACACACAGCAAAAATAGTGTTAATCGTGATGAAATTATACGTTATGGCCACATGCAATGCATTGGTACAAGTATACATAGATTGGTGCACATCATGTTAAAAGGACATGTGACTGTTTTGCTATCTAATGGACGGGTGTTAATAAATGTCAATAAATTGGAAAAAATTGTCTTTTTTATTTATTTCTAACAGAACTAAAGCAGTTTAAAATAGCAATAATTTGAAGCAATAAATCGAATATTCTATTGTTTTAATTGTTGTACTATTTATAATGCCAAATTCATATCTTAATGTCACCAACTGAAATGAACTTTTGAAATGAAATTCAGCTAAATGTTGAATTTGCTGTGGATCTAACACAAGGTTGTTTCTGATATTTTACATAAAAATATTATGCAATATACATGTTTCTACCGACAAAGATAAAACTGCGTGCGCGTATCTCAATTATGCTCATTCGGCGTAAAAGGACATGAATTGCTGTTGCAAAAGCAACACAATGTGGAAATCAGTTGCAAAGTTCTGAAAGAAGAACAAGTTCAGTGCCACTACTGCCACTGGCAAAATTTTAGTCGTGTTTGTGAACTGATATTTTTTGTTTCATTTCATAATTTTATTATAAGCAATTCTAAAACAATTAATATTAAATTGCCAAACGAAAAAGACAAAGAGCTTGTGCGATTAGAATTTAGGTAATATATTTAATCACTTTTTGTGATCTTAAGTAATGTTATAATACTGTATCAATTTATACTCAATTATTTTGCAAACTAAAACAATCTGATGAAAAAATAAAGAAACGAAACGCACATGTTCAACAACCTTAATCTTTGCCAGTGTCGGAACGGGGTTCCAACTTAGTCCAGTGTGACCAAGCATAAGTACTCATCATAAACACCTATAATAAATATACAGGGTGTTAGAAAAGTATGGGAACGGTGAAGAATCTCGAACACTTTGCATCAAATCGAAAAATAAAAAAATACGTGTCAAAAATTTTTTAAAAAACTATCTACTGATACCAAAAATGACCTCCCCACCCACTACCCAGTGGGTGGGGCGGGGGGCAACTTTAAAATTTCAAATGGAAACCCCTATTTTTTATACGTATTTTTTGCCTTGGAATCCGATTCCGCAATAAAAAATAGGGGTTTCCATTTGAAATTTTAAAGTTGCCCCCCGCTCCACCCACTGGGTGGTGGGTGGGGAGGTCATTTTTGGTATCAGTAGATAGTTTTTTGAAAAATTTTTGACACGTATTTTTTTATTTTTCGATTTGATGCAAAGTGTTCGAGATTCTTCACCGTTCCCATACTTTTCTAACACCCTGTATAATATAAAGCAGCTCATTTTAATTAAATATTATTTACAATATTAATATATGTATTTACAGTGAGTAAATTGAAAAATAAAATTTGAATTCATAATTCTCCTTTTTTCTTTTTGACACAAGTTAAAAGTAACTGAAACTTTTTTAGGAAAACTGAAGGAATATCTAGGTTAATAAATTACTGTAGTGGTAATTGTTGATCCGCAGCAAGCCGAATTTGATTTTTTGTACGTGTAATGCAAATTTCATATTTTAGTGACAGCAAATGAAATGAAGTCGAAATAAAATTCAACTTTATATTATACATTAAGTTTACCATGGATCTAACACAAGGTTATTCCTGATGTTTTAAATTGAAGTGTTATGCAATATGTATGTCGTTTTTTCAATAAAGATAAAACTGCGTACGCGTATCTTAAATTATGTTCGTTCGTCGTAAAAGGACACTAATTGCTATTGCAAAAGCAACACAAATGTAGAAATTAATTGCGCAAAATTTTGAAACAAGAACAAGTTCAGTGCCAGTGGCAAAACTTTGATCCTATTTGTGAATTGGCCAAATTCATTCATTTAATTGTTTTTTTGTAAACGTCGTAACTATCAAACAATAAATAATAAATTAGTAAAAATGAAAAATGCGATGTTATGTAATTTTTTATATACCTGTATCTGTTGAAAAGAAAATTATTTATTAGTACTATAACCATTAAAAAAGTTATACCACAAGGTAATGTTTTATGACCTTTTTCATTCCTGATGCATATTAACGATTATATCGATTAATATACAGACCACATACCTATAATACAACTTATTTAATGCGTTTGTTCAAGAAATAAAAAAATACTGCAAGATATTTAGGGTCAATATTCAGATTGGATCAGGCTACTGACATTTTAATTTAGCAAATTTTTTCAACTAAAATACAACAAATAAACTGTATAAAGGTATTTTTTATGGAGAGTGAAAGTCTCCGTTGGCGTAATACTTTATTGATTTCAAAAACAAAAGCAGCATTGACGTTATAAATCTTGTTTCTTTTTACACCACTGTCGTTATATGATTTAAATGATACATGATAAATATATATATAATATCATTCTCTATTGTATCTCAAATAGTGTACCGTACTGGATTAAAACAGTTTCATCTCATTTCGTGGGTAATTTCTGACAAATTTGTATTGCTGTTAGACGAAAGATTTCTAAAATATTATTACAGATCTGGTGCACAATCGGATAAAACCTTATTTATTATTTTGACTGATGGAAAATGTCGTTTATGCAGAATGTAGAATGTAACAACAGACTAACTAAATCCTCCGTGGTAAAACTTGGATAATAAGACTAACCTTGTGCAATGTGCAGTCAAGAATTCAGAGTACAATATAAACATTTGGTTTGTAAATAAAAATCTATTAGCACTTACAATAGTAATTAAAACACTTAACACGTGTTTCCGATTTGAGAAGAGAGTGTTCTTTTACCGTATATTTTCCATATTAATTATACAATTTAACGAATAGTTTATGCCGTCATTGCAATTTATTTTTGTTCTATGTGTTGTTCAAATACTTACTATTTTTTTTAAAGCTTGCTTTTCTTAAAAATCTTGTACTAAAAAGTAAAAAATTATTTCTTTTTTGACAAAGAATTTCATGTTGACTGCAAGAAAAGCAAAGGGTGCGCTCCCCCAAATAATAATAATAATAATAATAATAAAGGTCTTTATTAGATACAATAATACAATAATAATTACGTATCCCACCCCTTTCATACAATCATGCGTGCAACCATACAAAGTGCGCACGCCTTGCTTTTCTTTCAGTCGTACATGAAATTCTTTGTCAAAAAAGAAATTATTTTTTACTTTTTAGTAGGTACGAGTTTTTTTAAGAAAAGCAAGTTTTAAAAAAAATGTTCTATGGTTTTTTTGTTTTCTGCTTTTTAGTCATACTTTAATTAAATTATTATCATTTAACTGTGCAAAATATCATCAATTAATTACGTCAGGAAGGATTTGTTTTGATTTCTCGCTCCAATTTTCACCCCCTCGCCCCTACGTGGGGATATTTGCAAAAGTAATATTGGAATATTGTATTGTCGTTCGACCTTAGTATCTGTGCAATATTTCATCAATTAATTATGTCAGGAAGTGTGTTAAATGAAGGTTGCAAGATTTGAACACGAACATTCTGACAACTACATTGTGAGTTAAATAAAAGCAATTAAAAAAATATATATTGGCATTCTTCAATATGAGGTGGTAAAATTAACATGTCAATAAGGATAACTATAAAAATTCTAATATAAAAATTTCCTGATAAGAAGTGAAAACTCATATTACCGATATTACTGTAAGATAATTCTGCATGATCTATTGGATATTTGACTGTGGAAAGAAACCTTTAGCGCAATTTGTTTATTGTCTAAAGGTTATTAATTACCATTTTACTCATTAGTTATTAACACTTTTAGCGGCAATTTTTTTTTATTATTTTATATAGCATTTACCGTTTTTTGTTACGTCTGTAGTTTAAATAATACTTAATGTTAACAAAACTAGCACTTTATTTCTAATGAGCAATAAAATTAAACATTTTTTATAAAACTCTATTTTTGTCCTTGAGGAATATGATATAATTGACATGGTTTTCTTAAAATCTGAACCGCCTCAACTTAAAACTTAACACTTAACCACCTCTCAAGTCACCGAAGTATTTAAAATCTTAGGATTTTATATTAGGAAGATTATAAGGCCTTATGGTTTATTGTAGAGTCCAAACCACAACTAGGGCATCGACAGCTTCGATGGGAGAGTGAGCTCTTCCATCGAAGATGGTATGATGGGATTGGTAAGCAACTGAGAAGAGTGCTCTTCCTATTTATAAAGAGAAATACATTTCACGACATTATACCAATTAAATGTTTCTGATGATACTGATTAACACGAAATAGATGATGATATTCTTGAAATGCGACTAATGTGAGTCCTCTTTTCTTTTTCTGTGGATAAGAAAAATCATCCATCACATAGAAATCAGTTTCAATCGTTATAACAACTACTTACACAATATATGTGCGATTCTAATTAGTTTGTAAATAGCATGACTTGACGTTGCAATGCTAACCTGTTTCAACTTGATCTTGAAGATGTGCAATGTTCAAACACTACGAATACAAAGAAAATTCCAATATCTTCTGTTTTCTGAAATTTGTTAAGAGATATTGCAAGAAAAAAAAAATGTATTCAATTTAATATGAAAAGTATTTTTATATATTTTATTCAAGAATTTAAAACACCTTACTTTCAAACGATTTTCTTTTTCCTATTGTAAGACACTCCACAAAAGGCCTATTACACTTGGTTTTTCCCTATTTTTGTTAGATCAATTTCTATACTAGTAATAAAACATGCTTCGATGAAAATAAAATTTGTTCATCTATATTTGATACATGTTATTACATCTCTGTTTTTTTTTCTATTTATTACTACTTAACCGTAACGCAGGAACTGAAGAACACTATAGAGTTGCCATGAGTGTACCAATAGAGAAACGATGTTGCAACGTGGTTATCGAGCTTATAAAAGCTGCACCATCGACCATTCGTAAAGCTCGATTTTAGGTTGAATTGGAAATTTTCAAAGTTGTTTATGGTGCAGATTTCCAAACCAGAACGTATCTGTCATTTAAATAGCAACGGGCACTGAAACTAGAAGTAATCCTTAGCTCTACGTAGAAAAACAAGTTTCTAGCTACTGAGATAGTATTATTCATAACTTACTCTGGTGATGTATGGTCTATTTTGTTGAATTTTTGGAAACATTGCGTTTTGGAAGGATTGATATCTACAAGATTATTTGACAATTCCACAATTTCCACAATTTTAACCGAATTTGAATTAGTCAAGTTGGTTTATCTGCATCTTAGAGTGTAGAATTAAGATACACTCTTTGATTTTTGAAAATAATAACACAAGGTTAAATGTTGCATCATTAATACAAAGAAAGAAGTTGGTGGTAAGACAGATCCCCGTGGAACACCCGAGTTCGTACAAAAATTTCCAAAGGAGACTATCAATCACATCATGAAGTGAGCGATAGAAATACAAACTGTTATGCAAAAGCAAACCATAGTATTGTTATTTATTTAGTGCCATAATATTATGTCAAGACTTTAGAAATATGTAAGGCTCACAGCTTGGGATTATCTAAATACTACAATAATTGCTTCGTTCCATGTATAGGTAACTAAAGTGAGCAGATCTCCTGTTGAACGTTTTCGACCAAAACCATATTGCCGATGATGGTTCAGGATACCTGCTGGTTCTAAAAATTCCAGCAGTTGCATGTTAATAATGCATCATCACTTTAGAAACCATAAAGAGCACGGCAGTACGATGGTAGTTATTTGGATTAATATTTTTACCTTTACCTAAACTGTTATACAATTTTTTACCTAATCTTACTGTTACTACATCCACTTGGTACACGCCAAATAAATATTTACATGATAATTAATTACAGACACATTCAAATGTACTGGATAATTACAGACTATAGTTATAGTTAGAAACAAAATTAGGTTATGTCGTAATTCTATGAATATTCAATTGGTAGAAAAATGATCCTTTTACCCTGCATTTTTAATACGTATTTTTTTTTTTCGATCTAAATTACTGGTTACTATCAAATGCCAAATTTAATTTGCCCCATTGGTAAACAGGCTAGTAAATAGTTTACAATGTCTCCAAGAGTACAAAAGTATGAAAATTAGAATGTATTTCTTAATTTATTAGAAATGCTAAAATTATAGAAAGATATTGTTTTGGTTTTCTGTTCCTGCGGTTTGTTGGTTCATTTTCGGTTTTATTCAAAACACTGTTACCTCTTCATCCGTTAGTTCATTGCCTGATTTTATCTCACTGTCTGCATTTCTGTCGTCTTCGTCACTAATGTGATTTAGAATTTCCGTAATATCTTTCAAATCAGCAAGCTCTTCTGCATTCTCCAAGAACGCTTTCTTAGCCAATTTCCTGAATTTCCTTTTGTTTCTATAAAATAATGTGGCAGATATTCTATTTTTATCTGTAATAAACATCTACACATAAGAGAAACAAAAACAAAAATGATTTACATACGATGCGACGTATTATTTAATTTTGATCCAATGGAGTATTATTATTCTTATAGATTTGAATAATATATTTTCGAATACGAATTAGAATTAAAGATTAAAGTATCCTTCGGATTATTTATTTTCTTTTCTTTTTTGGGATTTATTACCACATTCCTCGAGATTCCATCCAAAAAATTCGATTTATCTAAAAAATATTCAAATTAACCAGTTTAAAACTGGGAAATAACCTCTACGCCTTTGACGTAATGTCAGAGGATCAGTTAGAGGCGTAGAGGTTATTTCCCAGTTTTAAACTGGTTAATTTGAATATTTTTTAGATAAATCGAATTTTTTGGATAGGAATCTCGAGGAATGTGGTAATAAATCCCAAAAAAGAAAAGGAAAGAAATAATTTATGAAATGCCACAAATAACATTTAAACAATATCCTTCGGATGATATGTAACAATTGTAACTTCAAAATATTTAACTAGCTGGAGCCTCTGGCGCATCTTTGAGTTTTTAAAAACCAGTTTTCAACGAAAAGTTTATATGTTTATTCCATTTTATTTTGTCTGGAGTCTTTAATAATTTGTCAAGGGTTCCCGCGGTTATAATTAGATTCTCGAGTGACCTGCTGTAGATTTAGATCCTATCTAAGTACACATTTGAGTGCTTTATCGTTTCTGGTAAATTGATAATTTTAATTAAGAAATATTAGATGTGAATTATAAATCGTACCTTACATTGACCGAGTTTGAAACTTCCTTAAATGAACAACAAAATATAGCTTATTGCATATTTAATTTGTGCCATTGTTTTAAACTTATTATGCGTCAAACATTCAAGGTCGAGTGGTCTCCGATAACAAAATGTTATCGACAATATTTTTTAAAAACGATAAAATTCACGTGCGGCAAATAATGATAAACACTTTTTAGTTTACAACTCAATATTCGTAGTCCGGTAGTTATGAATTTTTGATATGTCGTTAGGATACATATCAGCTGTATAAAACCAAGTTTGCAGCTTCGAAAAACTTGTGCTCGCTGCGTGGTGGGGGAAAAACCACGATATTTTTTTACTTTTTTTAGTTTTTGGGTTATAACTTGTAAATAATGGATCCTACGTAAAAAAGTAATCTTAGCTTTTTTCATTCCGATAAAATTTCCTTCATGTTTTGCTCTAAAGAAAAAAAATCAAGTTTTTGAAGTCCTGTATCTCAAAACCTATTGGTCGTACAAAGCTGCACTTAGTCTCTAAATGAAGAAAATTTTATCGGATTGAAAAAGCTAAGATTACCTTTTTTACGTAGGATCCATTATTTACAAGTTATAACCCAAAAACTAAAAAAAGTCAAAAAATATCGTGGTTTTTCCCCCACCACGCAGCGAGCACAAGTTTTTCGAAGCTGCAAACTTGGTTTTATACAGCTGATATGAATCCTAACAACATATCAAAAATTCATAACTACCGGATTTTTTGCGAACTAGAATGTATTAAATGACTGGCCTAATGTTCAAAAATAGCCTGAGATAGATACAGTTGATTTGCAACGCTTTAAAGTATTAATATTTTAACTAGCTGAATCAATGTCAGAAGTGTATATAAAATTGCCGATAATGTTGCAATACTTAGTTTCGAACCCCTTGAGTGCATTTTTATGAAAATTTTATTATAGAAATAGCTATTAGAAGTGCCCGTTGGTTGAAATAGATAATTTTTTTATTTATTAGGAAGTAGAACTACAATATTTTTCGTGATGCTTCTAATCTATTTATAGATTGAGCCATACGATATTAGTAGAAACGCCCCTCTATATTTAACAGCACCTCTTGTACGCCGATTAAAAGCTAAACAAAAAACTATCGAGAATCTAAAAAAATTGTTGCAATTAGTTTGTTTTTTGTTACCAGATCCAATTCTTTAGTAATTTTTGGGTCCACATTCTCTTGCGTCAAACGGCAATATGTTTGCTAAAATTTTTTTATTACCAGTGTGGGTGGGTGTTAGCCGCACTGATCACATATCAAGTTTTTTTTAATTGTAACCCACGGACATAAAACGCATTATTTTAGCAATCAGTTTCAACTGTTTTATATAGATTGAACTATACGTTATTCTATTTATTTGTGTGTTCTTCTTAAAACTTCAACTGAGAGGTCATTTTACTTTCTTTCTTTACTTGTCAATTCGTATTAAACTCCATAGCAGTTTCTATTATTTTTGGAGATAACTTGCAATTCGTTTTCATATTTTTAGCTTGTTCTAACAACGTAACAACGTTGGTAGATTATCTTACTACATATACAATGTATATTATAATTTTACTTAAATAAAATGACTGACTAATCGATTCAAATTTTATGATATAGAAAATGTATCTGGTAGTAACCCAGATGGCAGTTTTATGATACATTTTTTATTTTGTTGTCAGTTGGAATAATGTTATTGCTGCATGATTCAGCTGCATTAAAATTAATGACCGGCATCTATGACTAAAATATATTTATATTCTGTTTCGTAAATATTAATGATTATAATATTTAAATATAAAGTAAAACGCATTTTGGGAATAGATTTACTAACATAGTTGTTCCATCCAGGCACGACCTGTGATGTGGGGGGCGACGAGACGTAGGGCCATTACTCCAGGACACCATTCAAGACGAGGCTAGCGCCTATGTCTAACTTATATCTTTTGTCAAGTAGTTTTCTTAATCCTGTTTTCATTGACATCATAAAAATCTTACAAAAATAAGCGAATCAGCTATTTAAGCAATGACAATTGTACTATTTATTTACTTTAATAATAGTCGTCTTGAGGACTTTTGATGAGTCAAAAAAGATAAATATCGAGGAGATTATCATTAGTCCTTATACTACTGTTTTCTTTCTCTTAAGATAAAGTTCATACTTTTTTTAAATACTAAGGGCATATGATGATATAATAAAAAAAATTCCAATGTTCAGCAATACGACGAACGATGACCTATACTAGTTCTAGATCTAGAAGTACTTTACTATTGCCTGGGAGTATTGAGGCCAGCACTTCATGAAAACAGTTCATGTGGAGTCCTCTTAAACTTGCGCTGCTTATTTTACGAAGATATTGAAAGAAACCGATTTGGATGTTTTTAAACTAAGTACTTACTCTATTTATATATATATATCGCTTTACTTCATTTTTTTGTCGCTTCTTGCACTCAATCACCCTCTTAAACTTGTATCCTCATAACCAATTTATTTGTAGTGTTTGACAGCAAATAAGATAATAAAGCACGTATATTTGCAAACAATGAAAATGTATCAATATGCAACGTTATAACAATGACACATAAATACGTAGAAAGATATTGTCGGCTTAGCAATGTTACCATTTTTATCGCAAAATCTATTTTGAACAAAATGTAATACATTTTTAATTCTTATGACAAATTGATCCACATATCTTTGGATTTTGTGACTTTTAAACATACAATCTTTCAAATGACCACCATTTTCAGCAATGCAATCTGCAAGACGTTGAAGGAAAATTGCCATGACTCATCGTAACATTCATTCGATATCGGCAGCAATGCGGTTTTTTAAATCGTTGAAGTTATTAATTCTTGCGGAAAAAACTCTTTCTTTAAGGTACCTACAGAGAAAATTATTTGCAACTGTCAAGTCTGGACTACTCGCTGCCCAGGGAATATTACCGAAAATGCGAAATTAAATATCTAGGGAACATATTAGGTACCCTTGTATATATACAAGGATATTACGTAAAAGTTTCTAACAATCGGTTTTATTCAAAAGATATTTAGTGTTAAAAATGGTAACATTGCTATGCCGACCCCTGTATATTTGAATCAAGAAATTAAGATTTGAGTAGTAGCAAAGTTCTTGTACGGTTCTGGAGGGGAAAATAAACTGATCGAACTAATTCGTAATAAGCTCGAAATCACTGGATACCTTTCCTAGCATATGAAGAAATAACATACTAAAAGTTTCCACCCTTGGCTCTTCGGCAGCACCTCCATTTTGACAGAAATAACAGACTAAAACAGTTTTCCATTTTCTTATTTTAAAAAACGTGCATTTTTATACAAAAATGCTTCAGCACAAAATGCAAGACGAAGAAAAAATTGCAATAAAGAACGTTTTTGTAGTTTTTACGTAGGAACTATGGTCTTTAAGATACTGAATCACTTCTATGCATGCAAGTCAGTGTCGAAGTTTTTAATTAATTAGTAAACGTGAGCGGCCTCGTATTTACTTACATTGTAGTCTCGTGCGACCACTTATCGTTATTTTGTCCTGTTATCTGTAGTTATGTTGTTAATTAATTTGCTTCATATCTTGAGTATTTATATCCAAGTTAAATTATTGGTGTGTCCAATAATGCGTTGTTTTTCAATGAAGAAGTTGCTTGCGCTGGATAAAGACTACTAAAACATTTTTAAATATGCAAAAAAAACTGTTGACTAGATACAAAACGCAAGTTAAACTAAAAATTCTTCCTCTAGCGTCAGCTGCATATAAAAGTAATTTTTTTAGAGTTTATCAACAGATTGTGGCGTAATCATCATCTTCAGCATAAAGAAGAGATGGAAACAGGATACTAATGGAATTGTTCGCGATAATTAGTATACATACTTACGTTCAAGGCATCTATTGTAACCCCAGATTTATAAATCTAATTTGCCTTTATTGGCCTCTGGGTTTATAAGTTTATTTTACCTGTCGGCTGCTCAGATTTTTCCGGTGGGTCGTGAGTAAGAATATGTTGTTTAATAAATTAACAAACTTATTATTAGATCTGGTTAAAACCTTTATTTGTTAATAGAATAACTTGAAGAGTGCACTTTAAGTTTCCAGAGTTTAGTAAAATTTAGAACTGCAAGTTATAAGAGATTATATTAAAAGTTAATTAGTTATTTATCAATTGAAACTCAGATAAGGTAATTTTTAGGCGCCAGCTACTAAAAAATTAGTTTAATAAATAGGATTATAGGAAACAACTACTGGACGGGCAAAGGCCCCGACTCCCATTGAATTATACCTATAAATCCAAAATTGGTAGCCAAATTTGTTATTTGTCTTTTCCCCACCAGACACAGACCGGTTTCGAACTCTTTATGTTCTCATCAGTGTGCCACAGGTAGCTGAAAAGACAAATAACAAAGGCAAACCAAACTGGTCTATGGCAGACCCAGCACATAGTAACTGTGAGAGATAAGTACATCCCTCTGGTGGTCAGTTGCTACTACCAGTCAAGACATCGAAGATGTCTAGTGACCGATAGCGGCTTGCCAAGCAAGCACCAAGAGCGGCGACCTCTAGCCCTGATGGACTAAAACATGCTTAATAAATAGGATTATAGGAAACAACTACTGGACGGGCAAAGGCCCCGACTCCCATTGAATTATACCTATAAATCCAAAATTGGTAGCCAAATTTGTTATTTGTCTTTTCCCCACCAGACACAGACCGGTTTCGAACTCTTTATGTTCTCATCAGTGTGCCACAGGTAGCTGAAAAGACAAATAACAAAGGCAAACCAAACTGGTCTATGGCAGACCCAGCACATAGTAACTGTGAGAGATAAGTACATCCCTCTGGTGGTCAGTTGCTACTACCAGTCAAGACATCGAAGATGTCTAGTGACCGATAGCGGCTTGCCAAGCAAGCACCAAGAGCGGCGACCTCTTGGCTTGGCAAGCCGCTATCGGTCACTAGACATCTTCGATGTCTTGACTGGTAGTAGCAACTGACCACCAGAGGGATGTACTTATCTCTCACAGTTACTATGTGCTGGGTCTGCCATAGACCAGTTTGGTTTGCCTTTGTTATTTGTCTTTTCAGCTACCTGTGGCACACTGATGAGAACATAAAGAGTTCGAAACCGGTCTGTGTCTGGTGGGGAAAAGACAAATAACAAATTTGGCTACCAATTTTGGATTTATAGGTATAATTCAATGGGAGTCGGGGCCTTTGCCCGTCCAGTAGTTGTTTCCTATAATCCTATTTATTAAGCATGTTTTAGTCCATCAGGGCTAGAGGTCGCCGCTCTTGGTGCTTGCTTGGCAAGCCGCTATCGGTCACTAGACATCTTCGATGTCTTGACTGGTAGTAGCAACTGACCACCAGAGGGATGTACTTATCTCTCACAGTTACTATGTGCTGGGTCTGCCATAGACCAGTTTGGTTTGCCTTTGTTATTTGTCTTTTCAGCTACCTGTGGCACACTGATGAGAACATAAAGAGTTCGAAACCGGTCTGTGTCTGGTGGGGAAAAGACAAATAACAAATTTGGCTACCAATTTTGGATTTATAGGTATAATTCAATGGGAGTCGGGGCCTTTGCCCGTCCAGTAGTTGTTTCCTATAATCCTATTTATTAAGCATGTTTTAGTCCATCAGGGCTAGAGGTCGCCGCTCTTGGTGCTTGCTTGGCAAGCCGCTATCGGTCACTAGACATCTTCGATGTCTTGACTGGTAGTAGCAACTGACCACCAGAGGGATGTACTTATCTCTCACAGTTAAAAAATTAGTAACAATTATAGTGAGGCGATTTAGTTATTAGATAATTAGAAATTTAGTATGAGATCAGATTTTCACATATAGAGAAATAAAACGATTCACCTCAAATAGATGGTATATTAACAAAAATAGAATAGATAACAATAACAAATTACATGAAATAAAAAACAGTTACCTGAAGGGTAAAAACAATGAAAGTAGGTTGCCTGAAGGGCTATCACAATAAAAAATAATTACAAAATATTTTATCAACTGCAAGGCTTACATTATGTAGGTACAATAGTAAACTGGCAATTACTGCATACGCTGGAACCGAAGATCTGATGACGGAAAGATGCTCTACCACAGACTCACAGACCTTAATTTTCAAGAATTTCCACGGAGATCTATTCCCTTGCCAATATGGCCTATGCTGGTGTTTATATACGGATCTTCTGGGTCTAGCTAGACTTCACCTGCACCTGGGAAAGATGTAACCAATCCTGGATAAGATAATTTGGATAATTTGGATCATTGGATCTCTGTCTAATATGGTCTGGTAGGATTGAATCTGCCGAATCCTCTTCGTGGTCTCGTTCAATAAAACATAAATATACCAATAATTTAACTATTAAATTAAATTACGATAATTAAATAATAAGATATTATTAAGATACGAAATCAAATATTTTCCGTTAAGCGGGAAATATTAATTTCTGAGGAGTTTTTTGCTACCTTCCGGAAACGAAAGAGAGGTCTGTGTAAGTGCATATATTTTATGAATAAATTAATAAAAGGAAATAACGATAATTGCAAATTTTAACTGCAAAAGATAATAAAGGAACGGTAATTAAACAAGTTTACTTTGCAAGACGACATCACGTGTATATATTTGCATGAAATCGATCCCGCGTGAAGAGCACTAAATTTGGCCAAAATGCCGGCGTCAAACACACCCAATTGATGAGTTCGATTTAAATCGATATTTACCATAATAAATAACCAACATGTTAAATATTTACTAGGCTACGTATTGCAAATAATACTTTATTAAAGATAAGTTGCAGATAAATTAATTCATCCGAGAAAGACAATTCGATACTCATAAAAATGCACTTACCGGACATTCAATCAATATTAATTATTTTCATTGCGTTCCCTAATATACACAAATGTACACCAAAACATTGAAAAATACTATTTTATTAGACGAATGGGAATAACAGCAAATGAAATCAACGAATAACTAAACAGTAATACTTATAAAACATTCAAAACCACATCAGAACCAGAAATTAGGGTTCTCTGTACAGAACGTCAAAACCCCAAAGCGCAATGACTGACACAGATCGAGTCTGCTTATGAAGCACAGTGTGATTGATTGTATTATGGGTTTTAAAAATTTAATCAATAGAACATTCTATTCAAATTTGGCGCGCATTTTTGAGAGTGGCTTAACTATTTGTGTCTCGATTTGTGTTCAGTAAATAGAGTTTAGTAGTTTAGGTTTCCGATGACGTGAAAAAAAGTACTTACTACATGTTTCATGTTTCCTCATAAATACTACCGATTTGATATTATTTATTGTGTTGAACGAAAAAACATGTAGCCCTCCAACATGTTTTTCACGAAGGAACATTAACCTCTTGTTTTTATAAAAATAAATGTTATAAAGCTGAAATAACATTTGCTTAGGCAGAAGCTATTTTTATCAAACAACTATTTGTCTTTGACATATGTAATTGAGAACAATAATTAATATCTTGAAAGGTTAGTTGCAACTCGTCATTCCACTGTTTGCTTAATTTTTAACCATGGCATGTTTAAATATTAATCCAGTTTTGCGTAACATAACCTTTAACCTACGCAAATTGTGCAACTGAAATACATTTTGTATTAGTTTTGCAAGTCATTTTATGACGTATAAGGTGTCGTTAAAGGAGTTCTGTAAATTAAACCATCAAATGAAAACTGGCATGTACAAAATATACAAATAGTGTGGAACATTGCGTGTAACTTTTTAAGTAGCACTTTACAAAAATACACTAAAAGTAGTTTAAAGTAATTGAACATATTACACTTGGGTGCTCTCAGAATTTCATTTGTTGTTGCCTTGCTACAAAGACGAATTTTTTTTTGCCTACTTTACTATCTGTGGCAAATCTGGAATTATTTGAGTTACACGCAATCACCAAAACAATCAGTTTAAAAAAAAGTCGGTTGCACTGGAGTACTGCATTTCCTAGCCACTCCCTCCTTCCAGTAAAAAAAAAACAGTTAAAAAGTGCTAAAGGTAACTTATCGCACCAGACGTGTTACCTTTCCTTTCTAGTGCATTTGTTCCACGTATCAGTGGGTATAGAATTATGGATTTCAAACTTATTATACATATTAGGTACTTCAATTTCTAGTCAACTCAACAATATAATAATTCACACTGTGTAAACTCCCATACTCTAACAAACTGTAATAGTATTTCTATTGTTTCAGAAACAAAAAAAATTCTCAACGATGTGTCTGGTCAGTTTAAGTCAGGAGAATTGTCTATGATTATGGGCCCTTCTGGAGCGGGAAAGAGCACCTTACTCAATGTGTTGGCTGGCTTCACGTAAGTGTTCATTGTAAAATTTTAATATTAAACAAATAGCTTTTACTATTAGCGTAGAAAGTAAAAGCTGAGTGAAAGTGAAAAAAATTAGAAAAAGTGTGAAGGTACTTTCTAATATGACGGACGATTTACAGCGATGAGTTTAACAATAATATTCACATATATTATAGGGTGGTTCAAATAGTGATTTTCTAATCAATGGTTCATTATAAACATACCAGATGTCTGAAACATTTGTACTGTACCTTAGTTAATGAAGAAACAAAATTCATAGATATGTTTGAATTTTCATGTCACCTGATATAAATTTATAGCTAATTTTTGCGTAATACTTGAATCGAACAATTCACGTGATTTTTCGAATCAAACCCTGTTTTCGGTAATCGAAGCGTACCTATTAATAATAAAAGAGTGATGTTTGGTGGGGCTAAATAAATACAAGAAAAATGAATAGTGCCATATACCACAAAAAAGAAACATGATGCAGCCACGGACACGTGTTTCGGAATTATTGCTCCTCATCAGCGTAGCGTAGCTTAATGGATCCGTGTGGATAGGATCAGAAACAATAACTATGAACGGTTAGAAAGTAGCAGCACACAGTACTCAAATTTGTGCTTTCGTGCACCATGTGCCAATTCATGGTCTCCAATGATAAGTCAGCACATAGAGCTCTATGCGCACTGCTCAATTTCTACATAGGCAAATATAAATAAAAGAGTGTTTCAAAATTGATGTGAGGAACTTGGTTCATCTTGTTTGTATTTTTGATTTCTATTTAAAATAAGCGCAACATATTGATTGCTTCAAAGGAACGTTACTTCAAGATGGTCAAATATCAACAATAATTAGAAATAATCAATTCAGAAGAGAATTCATTAATCTCTCTCCTATAACATACAGGGTAAATCTTAGAGTGGGGGCCATATTTATAGGAGGCGACACCGTTCACTATGGGAACACAAAAATACATTTTTTTTTTTTTAACGCACCATGAAAAATGATTATTGTTTAAACCCTTTTTATTTGAATTTGGGTACCCCGCCAGTGGAATGCGCTAGCGAGAGTTTTATATCATCTACACTTGGCAACACTGTCGACCGGTAACACGTAATGCAGTAGTGCTTGCCCAGCGGCGCCAGAATTAGAGGAAACTTGAATCTCGAATTTTTTTTAAAAATTCATAACTCGGCCATTTTACAACCTACAAAAAAAAAATTCGGATTCATGTTCATGACGACTAGTACTATTAACCCCAAAAATATGGCCGCCACTCTAAGATTCACCCTGTATACAGAATTTTTTTTTTGTAGGTTGTAATATGGCCGAGTTATGAATTTTTAAAAAAAAATCGAGATTCAAGTTTCCTCTAATTCCGGCGCCGCTGGGCAAGCACTTACTGCATTACGTGTTACCGGTCGACAGTGTTGCCAAGTGTAGAGATATAAAACTCTCGCTAGCGCATTCCACTGGTGGAGTACCCAAATTCAAATAAAAAGGGTTTAAACAATAATCATTTTTCATGGCGCGTTAAAAAAAAAATTGTATTTTTGTGTTCCCATAGTGAACGGTGTCGCCTCCTATAAATATGGCCCCCACTCTAAGATTCACCCTGTATAAATAATAATAATATATATAATAATAATTTATTGACCAAATAACATACACAAAGTACAACAGCAAGTCAAGCAATAGGAGTAGAAAATAATTCTCTTTTCACCCTATGTCATCAAAATAGACTGATTATTTAAAAACATGTTGATGTTCGAATTAATGTAAAAATAATTTATAAAATCCAGTATGCTTTGGAAAAATAATTGCAAGAAACATTGTAATCCAAACGCTATTATTAAATTGTAAACTCGTAAAAAAATTACAGAAATATGCCAGGTTATTTAAACTCCTATTAAATATTACAAACAATTAATTTATTAAAGAGTCAAGAAAACAAATAATACTATTTTTATTTTATAAATTGTTTGTAATATTTAATAGGAGTTTAAACAAACTGGCATTTTTTTGTAATTTTTTACGAGTGTACAATTTAATAATAGCGTTTGGATTAGAATGTTGCTTGCAATTATTTTTCCAAAGCATACTGGATTTTATAAATTATTTTTACATTAATTCGAACATCAACATGTTTTTAAAAAATCAGTATATTTTGATCATATAAGGTGAGAAGAGAATTATTTTCTCTAACTAATGGTGTAAAAACCCAATATGGCGGCCATAAGAAAAAAAAAGTTGACTATCGTTGCTCAAAATCTAGAAGGCTTAGAAAATTTCTATCAACGCCATTCAATTGGAAATGGTCAAAAATATAACCTTGCCAAATTTAATTAAATTCGCTTAAATGGTATAGAAGCGCAACTTTTGTCTAATTTAACCGATCCTCTATATCTTATAGTTTCCGAGATACCAATGGTGGGCATCGAAAAATTCACCACCGTGTATAACTAACTATCAATGAATAAACAGATTATTTTTCATCCTTTGGTGTTTATCCTACCCACTTGCTTGTATTTTACCACTTAGAAATTCACTTCTTCAGACTGAAGTAATTTTAAACCGTATCTCACCAAATCTCAAGAACAGGTTTATCGTTAAGGGGAGTGAGTCATTTTGAATATTTAGTTTTTGATGGGACAATGATCAGGATTGCTTTTATTGATGAGGCATATTGTTTATACCCAACTTGTGTTGTTCTAAATAATGGATTATATTTAAAGCTTCTGGTTTATTAACCAGTGTTCCTCTTAGGAAAACGACAAAAGCAATCTTTTATGTAATCCTTTGGATATACTTCTTTGCAGATATCTACTAACATTTCCAAATCGCTATACTTAAAAACAACTGGTTTCCTTGCATCTGCCGTCTTTTCAAGTTTTCAGTATCTCGACCCCTTTGAACTCGACTGGTTCAAGGTTAGGCCATATTCTGTGAAGAGCTCTTCCAGTAACGTTCTAGTGGTGTACACTGTTGTTTCTCTTTCGCATATTGAAGGTCCATATCGTAAATATCTACTATTTCATTCAAAATACTGTGTTGTGCCTTATTTTTATCGATTGTTTCTAAATGACTTTCCTAGATATTAAATATTGAATTCCATTTGCTTGCTTTCTTCATGTGGTTATTTTTTAAGTCTTCTGATTTATTAAATAACTGAAAGTAGAAATATTAACAATTATATAGATATTTCGGAGACAACCATCTCATATTTTTACTTTTTGACCAGTTTATAGTATAGGTACCTTGAGCGAATACAAATCTGATTCCTATTCGAATTTCTCTAAGACCTTATATTTCCTTATATTTCCAACTATACACCTATTAAGTCAATTTTCAGCATTTATCATTTATTTAACAATGTCGCCTTAATTTTAAATACAATCGTTTTATTAGTAGATATTTTTATTTCTTCACTTCGACCGGACTAATCTTCTGTGGTAATACAATTCCAAACACTTAGTTCACCTACATTTTATTGAAGTTCTAAAAATTTATCCAACAGTAAGAGACTCTTTGTTTACATATTGGATATAGCAGCAAACTATTATAAATCCTTGCATTTTAACGATATTCTGCCGTAAAGATAAAAAATCTCACTTTATAAATCTAAATTTTATGAATTGGTAATTTGGCATAATTTTTATATCAGAGTGTTTGAATAATCATTGATGGCCTTGACTAATATGTTAGTAGTGCAAAAACTTGATGATGATAGGAATAAAACCATTAATGTTAAATTAACTGTTTACTTACTACTAGATATCAATTAATGGAAAGTATATAATGTCATTAATAATTTCAGTGTGGTGGTGGTCATTAATATTAGCAGCAAATTATCAGATATCTATAAACCCGTTTTGGCTATAATTATAATATTTAAGTGGGATTTGTACAACTGAAACAGTTTGTCAGTTTTAAACACTCAATAATGAGCATGGCAGATCATGGGAATGGGTTATTCACCTTTACCTTGATTAATAGAATATGCTTGTATGTATATGTGACGTACTTGTTTAAGACAGTATTTACAATTTCAGATTTTATTTCTCAAATAGGATAATTGTACTACTAGTCGCATTGATTAAAATAAATCAAGAACCAGTTTTAGTGGTGTACTTTTGCAATTCCAGAATTGCGTTATATGTATATACAGAGTACAGAAATAGTATGGCATAAGCTTGTATTCTTTATTCATATATTGGAAGTTTTTTGAGAAAATTCGTTTTAAAATGACGCATCAAAAAGTTTGTTTAATTCAAGTAATTTGTAATCCTGATCTAGAACTGATATTTCTTGCAGATACCAACGTTGGCTACTAAATGAAAGTGCAGCGGAAGTTCACGGTCAATAATAATATACAAACAAATAAAGTGTGTAAATTTCTCCTTGTCTTTTACATATTTCTCAATGACAAGCAAAAATATCACTCAATTGGTTAATATTCTATATTACAATATGTATGTAAGTAATAAAATTTAAAATAAAAAAAGAACTGGGTTATGTTAAATATGTATAGCACAATACGATGTGGAAACAAAGATAAAAATATTACTAAATAAAATAAAAGTTGGAAAATTATTAACCGTAGGTACTATAAAAACCGTAAAGATGATGAAAGGGAAAGTCACATTAAACGGTAATATAACTTGGAAATGGATTTGGAACTGTACACGAAACAATGTACCTTGAAACTGATATTAGATACTGACAAATAGAGAGTATTTGATATTATTGCAGTTAAATAATGAGTATTCGATAACTGTAATGATACAGTACAGTATTATAATGATACTTACAAGCATATTCACTGAATGCAGCAAACGTTAGTCATTAGATCAGGTCCTCTACAAAAGGCGAATATACCGTCAGTAGGTACCTTGACTGTCTTCCGGTATCCCAAAAGATTCTCCGCAGGTGATTCCCAGCCATTAGGGCTAGGCTAGGCATTCATTTAGACATACCTCTGCAACGTAGTATCCTCTCAGGATTATGTATGAAATTCCAAATTCCAATGCCTCAGGACTGTTGTTTTGTCTTCTTTGACTCAAATATTCGTTTTCTTGATGCCTGTTGCTATGGTATTCTCGTGCCTACTCCAGTTGGAAACTGTTTCCAGAGCTCTAAGAGCTACTTGATGTCGATTACACTATCATGTAATATATGTACTATTGTCATTGCTAGCATTATCCCTATAAATTTCCTTAGTTTCCTTATTGCCTCCCCTTTTCCGGCATTGGGTCACAAGACCAAGAAGTCATAGGTTAATGAGTACTTACCATGTTTCTGCAAATCCATCAAGTCCACCTGGCTTATGATGAGCTTTAATGTTTAGTTTGGTATCTAGGTCAGTTCAAATATTTGGATTCATTGGTCATTTTGGATGCAACGATCTTTCCTGTTACTATTGACGCCGACTGCGTATAGTTGCACACATACCCCCTCTTCTTTCAATGCTAGGAATTAATCCATAACCGAACGGAATTTTATCTTTTCTTTAAAATAAACTACCAAGATTTGTTAATAAAACATTACTCTTTATTTCATGATGCGGACAGCTGAATATACAATAAAACAGATATTTTAGTCAATTCATGTAATAGTTAGTAGTAGAAGCTCAGCTCACCTCCGCCCGAATTTGGCATATCACGAAACCGGTACGTGTATGTATACATCCTATTTTGTCATTAAATTTGTCCTTCTCCCATTTGCATAATTTACATCATATTTATAACAAGGTGACGTTGCCTGTACCTAGTTTAAAATATCCGAAATCCGAAATGTAAATGCAAACGGTATTTTAAAACGACACGTGTTTAAATTTGATTTTGTATAAGAAATAAATGAATCAATGTTTTACCAAAAAAAATGAATCTTCATAAATATTGAGGTGTTTATAGATATGACGTCACGAATTTTGGTAGTTTAATATTTAAAATCTCCAAAAAAAGTTACAAATTAGTTTCGTAACAGACACTGTTTACGAAACAATTAAATATTGTAAACACCAAGTCGTATGCAGAATTTTGGGATATACCAACTTTAATGTCAGTTCTATCAAATGCTTTAAAACCTCCTATAGACACCAATTTATCAAAACGACCATTGGAAAAACAAACTGGAAGCTAAGCTCCAACAAGCTAACGGTTCAATTTGCCGGTAGCTATCTCAGAAGGATTATACGCCATGCCATGCTTCAAACACCAATAACTTTAACAACTTCTTGGTATAAATTTTGCAAGAAATTAGTGAAAATGGAAGCAAGAGAGTGCTTACTAGGAAGAAAAAATTTACCCATGTAATTATATTATAGCTATTAACATATCAAGGAATGTTATGACTATCATAACTGCCGCAGATGTCGGTTTGAAATCCGAGCTCGTAGAGCGAGGATTTTAAGACATCTAAGGCTGTTATGATTCATAACATCCGTGATTTGTTCAATAGTTTATCGGTTTCAGAAAATAAAGACATTATTATAGTCCGGCAGCGGAACCGTGTTTTTTCCCTGAAGTGAAAATTTTCGTATTAAGTTTTTTTTTTAACGGATTCTCATAGATTTATATGTCTATTTACCATATCCGACTGATGACAAGCTGGCATCTTTGAGCAACTTGAGATATACAGGGTGTTTCGAAATAATAAGATGATTGTATACGTTTTTGGCTTCCGTTGCTGGTGCCCAGCGCATAAAAACTATTATAAAGTGCAATAAAGTGTATGAAGATCAAAAGTTTGAAGAACTTGAAGAGAAGACCAGTAGTGATAAGGATTTTTATATTCTATGTCACAGAAGCTGCGTGTCTATATACACATCAAAAAGTCATTTAAAAATATGTTTATCGCCAGGAAATGTTCTTACCGAAGCGGGAACTTCAACTACGAAAATAAAGAGGTGATCAGAAGTGCCAAATTTCAATTTTAAAAATGACTGCCTGTATTGTGAACAAAAGTGAGAAGTGGAAAAGAATAAAAAGAACCCTCATCGATGGTGACCGACGACCGTCCTTTCAATTCCGAGCTTTAGAATACAAGGTAAAGAAAATTTCAAACAAGGAAGCCATTTTGCAAACGTGCGTGGAAAGAAACGATACCTGGGCTGCTGAAACTAGATTAATATTAGCTGGCTGTGTGACAGACCTACCAGCTTTATATGCCAGATACCATATGGACTGTCGTAATAAATTCATGGGTCAAAACGCTGTGCTCTCAGCAAAACGACAGTCTAGTCAGGACACCGAGGAAGAAGATATTCCTTACGAGGAAACAGTAAAAGAAATATTGGCCGATAAAGAAAGAATTTGGAATTCGATAGATATAAACAATATATACTCGGATCGCGGAGGACATAAACTTACTCGAGGTATTTTAATTAAAGCCCTCAAGAAACAGTTTGATGAACTGATAGTACTTTCTACCCCAGGATATGCAAATATAATAACATTCCCTAACAAAGTCGCGGCGACCTTAAGCATTGAGTAAATAATAATAAAGAGGCGCAACTGTCAAGATTTCGAGATTTTGGTGTTGTATTTTTTTGCCAATAACTACAGAATTATCTACAATATTTAGGGCTATGCAGCCGAATTACAAATATCTTCCAGTAGCACTAAAAATTGATGACCATCCCGAAGCTATTGCCGAAAAAATACAATACTAAAATCTCGAAACCTTGACAGTTGCGTCTCTTTATATTATTTCTTTACTCAATGCCTTAAGAATAAATCGTGTTGAGGATGACGCTGATGATATTGAGACCACATTGGCAAAATAACTAAAGAAATAAAACGCGAAATTGCTGATGTAAAGAGAAATATAAGTTACATGTAAAATACGAAACAGTGTTAGCGGATTGCTATTAAAATCTTGCGAATCGCTATCACCTAAATTGGACAAAACTTCACCGGCACTTTAAATTGGTAGTATCGTCTCATCGACTTTATCTAATAAATTTACAAATCTTCAAATAGGTGTAGGCGTTAAGTCTAGATTTTCAAAAGAACTAGTGAATATTTTGAACCAATTTAGAATATCATGCACGTATGATGAGCTGATGAGGTACAAAAAGTCTGCCGCTTCTGAGGTGGTTAAAAATGTATATTTAACTGGAATTACTAAAAGAAATGATCGCTACACTAACCCAGGTTATTGTTGAAAATTTTGAGCGAAGAAGACGAATGTTCATTTTCTAATAATGAAATCGATTCAGAAAATGGTGAAGTCTAATATATATAAATATAATATACTTTTGAAATACCCTGTATTTAAAATTTTTTGTTTTAATTTTATATAAACCTTATTATGAGAAGCAAACCATTTGTAAGAAACTCGTTTATTTACGAAAAATTTACAAATAATCTAAAAAGAGTGATATTTCACCTACTTACTTATCGGACACCCCGTATCTAGAGTTGCTCAAGGATGACGCTTTGTCATCACTTGGATTTCAAAATTAGGAGACCCTTAGACCCCAAATCCGTTTCGAAAAAAACTTAATACGAAATTGAATACGAAATTGTTGGGTTTTACCCCGTGGCTGCCGGACTATTAATAGATATTACCTTTTGATATTCTCTTATTAATAACGTTTTCATTTCATTAGTTGGTCAAGTCTGTATGGGTTGATTTGTCGCCATGGTTACAGTTTGTTTTTATTTGTTACCTTTTTTCATATTACATAAATGTTTACATTTTTAATGTCACAACGGCTACATAAAAATGGACCTTGGATTGCCTGAAAATACATTTCAATTGGATTTCAGTATTTAATTATTATTGTTTGGAGTTTTCTGTCTGTTTGTATTAATAAATAGCCCTATAGTTTCATTATTTATTATTTCATCTGTTGACAGTTATTGACAGATCTGTATTGTAATATTACCGTACAAGCAATAAATATAACTGTACAACTTTAGTTATTTACCAGCCTACTTTTGCATATGTAAACAAAGGATTAATCCTGAAACCGATAAAAAAAGTTAAATCAAAATAATTTTTGAAATTTTTTATGAATATTTTTTCTCTCTCTCTAAATTACTTAGTATGGTACAATTACATAATAAAAAAAAACTGCGACTTGATGGGGTCCAGTTGCTGATTGGTTGAGTCCACAGTGCTACGCTCCAATATATCGAGCGATGCTGTGAGATAACTGAGATAATGAAAGATTAGGTGGATGGTTCGTATCAATTAAACGCAATATTTTCTTTCGGACAACAAATTTACAAACAATATATTTTATTGGATAGTCGACCGGTTTTCCCAGAATTACTGTATCTGTAGAGAGCTTCAGGACTTCCAAATCTAAGGGTTGCTATTTTGAAAATAATTTTTTCGCTTATGTCAAGCAATAACTAATCTAAATTAAGAATCTTAAGTCTTAAAATAACATTTATACATATACTTTGGGTTATCAAACCCTCTCACAAAAATGAAAAAGAGAATTCGTTCGAAACAGTAAAAACTAAATTTGTCTCGTCATATTTAATTTATTACCACGTGGATGTAAATTTTTGAATAAATCAACTTGTTTATATATTTCGCAGAATTTAAAAAATGTTGCCAGTTGCAGTCTCTTTCTGAGTAGCAAGCTTTTGCGAATTAACTAAATAATACCAGAGATTAAATCGATGATAATACTATATCAGAGAACGGGTTATTCAAATTAGTATTCGCAGTTAACAACACACTTTTACTAGTTGATCCTGACTTCGTACTAGATATTAAAGTTGCATCAGATTTTCCACCGTAATACCTATATACGAGTGTATAATATGTATAGCTATTACTATTGAGTGGTGGATCCACATGGTTCGTGATTCACTATACCCGGACATGTATAATTGCATTTAAAATTCATTAGTATTGATTAAATTTGAACATATCATGCAAAACTAATATCTGTTAAAAATTCAATGCATACGAATCACATTAAGACGTCTGAAATAGTCATGAAGTAATTAATAGAATGAGTAATGTAATATCATTTGATTAACTTATGATTCACAAGTAGGCGGCACAACTAGTAACAAAGAAAATTGAAACATCTGACTGAGCGACATTAATAATGCAATTGCGCAATAGTGATTAAATGCTTAAAAAATTGTAATAGGTTCCAATAGTTGGTATTTTAATATTTAACTTAATATACTTGCAGCATGGATAATGAAAATGGAATAATAACAATGAAAAGTTATTGGTATATCCACGCCTATTAGGAGAGAACAGATACAGACAATTTGATAAATCATAGTACTGTTTAACAAAAGTGACAGTAAACAAGTTCGTAACTCAGGACAAATATTTGTTGATTTTCTTGAAAATTATTCACTTTTAGAAATTGATTTGATTCTTTCATCGAATCAAAATAATTTTAGGAAAAAGTTAACTTGGTAACTTTACTTAATGGATGAATGAAAGAATAAAAGAGGTGCCGAAAGAAAAATTTATTGAAATAAATTAGTTAGCAAAAGAGATGTTAATTTAATTTTGTGCAGTTTCTTCGAAAAATTACTTAAAAAATCAATCCAAATTCCTTTGCTAATAGAACAAGTTATGTAATTTTGTAGAAGAGTTTTCCGGTTCTCTTCCCAGCTGAATATTCGGTTCTTTAAATCAATTTTTATAATTTTATAAAGATATTATTTTGAAACCGAGATTGAAACGATGCACCAACTCAAGTAATAAATTGCACACGCAAATTATAAAGTTTGTGGAAGAATCGAAATTTCCAGTGGGCATTACCCAACAATATGTATTACTTACCTTTACCCTTTTTGAGGGCCCGCTTCGCTGCGAAATAAGTGTTTTAACACCGTATTAGAAGTTTTGACGTTGTAATTTATATATTTATCTTATGATGAAAAATGTTACAAATAATTGAAGAACACATAATTTCACATTCCGCAGCTAAGCCGTTTTCTTAATTTTGATATTTAAATAGTAGAAAATTCTCCGGAAAATCCTTCAGAAATCACTCTAATTAGTGAAACATTATCAACAATATAACGGCTTAATATGCATTTAAATAAAAAAATATTTCTGCAGCGCAATTTTATCATCCTTACTACATAAAACTGTGAGAGAAAAGATTAAAATTGTTCGAGCGGTTTTTTTTATCTCAATACTTCTGTACCCTTACCAACGGGAATTTTATTATTGATAACTGGTGCTACTTTGCAATTAGAAGTAAAACCTATTATAGGATATCGCCCAATAGACACTTCGATTCTTCCACAAACTTTATAATTTGCATGTGCAACTTATTACTTGACTTCGTGCATTGTTTTCCAATTATTCTGATTGCGCGTCTCTATAGCTCGTATGCATGCGTGACGGACGTCGGACCCTTAAGATAAATTCCACTTTATTTATCATATAGAAAGGGTGTATGAACCAGGAAAAGACAGTATCTTTAATTATTTTTCAGTTTGTTAATATTTTTTTTACTTATCTTCCTCTTGCTAATTATTAATCCAAGTAGTCAAGTAGGTATCCATTATCAATCTGTCATTAGAAGTTACCAGTATCATTAACTATATCCTTGAAGATTTTATAGTAAAAAAGTGGTAAATGTTATATATCTTTTTACGATAACATTATTAGACATAATGATATTGTGTATTTGCTTATTGAAATCATAGAAAAAATCCAATAACAAATAATAATGTAATAGCTAATTAGCACATAATATAAAACAATTTAATAAAAACAATTTTTTCAAGATGAGCAATGTTATATCAATTAGAGCTAAATCATTTCATCAAAACTATACTAACTATATTTATACATATCAAAGTAGAATTTTCATTTTATCGTATATCATTTTACGACAGATACACTTCTTCCTTCTGAGTTAATTAAGCGTCTTGTAGCTATATTAATTACTAGCACTAGACTTACCCTGTACTTCACGTTTTTGAAGCCCTGTTCATAATTCTTACAATTTAACACTTGTATCATGTTTCTTCTCAACATGAACGTGATATTCAATACATCCACTTATTGTTCCACGATTGAGCATTTTTGTGCCGTGAGAATGATTCGTTTCTTTCATTCCTTTTGCTTTCCTCTATTGTTTCATATTTTCAAGAAGTTTGAGACAGAACAAGAAATACTACCTCATACATGATATATTCTCCTATGCAAATATTATTCGCGGACCTCCATTAGTAAATTTTTTGGGATTTTCATAAGGATATTGTTTGTAGTTTATTTTTCATAAAGATGTCGAAATTCATCGAATCACAGCTACGTTGACTTGTGATGGTGCCTATTTATTACGGTGCTTTTGGTCACTATATTTACGTAATCTTTTTATTTCTACGGAAATCTCGGGCGCCAGTCCTTCAATTTTTAAGTGCGAAGAACTACACTGTCTTTTTTTGGCTCTCCTAATTGGGAGAACAACCCTGAGTAGCAAAACAGCGGATGATACGGAATAGCCAGAGGTCGGAGCTGGAGACCTATCTAATGGAATTCGGTCATACTGCTCAAACGGGTTAATCAGAAACAAATGACAGAAATAATAACTCGTGAATTTTACCTCTTTAAAATAACGTGTTTATTCAGGAATAAGAATGAACAAATTAATTTATTCTAAAACCTCCACGACTATGCAGTCGTGTATGTATAAAACTATTTTTTAAATAATTATAAATCAGTCAAGCTGGCAATCAAAAGTCTTTACGCGATTTTACGGCGGAATTTACGGAGACGTTGTATGGATATTTTACTATGTACGACAAGCAAACGTACCTTTCCACTAGGATTATAAACGGCGGGCAGTCCGTTAGCTATAGATATTTGAGTCTAGACAAAATATTGAAGCAAACGATAAACTACTGCCGCAAACGTAGAGCTATTTATTAGATAATTATGTTGAATAATATAAGTTTTGCGAGTCGGTTCTATGCGGATCTCCTGTTCGTATGGCCCAAGTGAACAGATACACACAGTTGATGCATATAATGACTATTTATTTCACGTAGGTTTTCCGGTAACCTATTATGCAAGGGGACTTTTAAGATGGCCCAAGTGAACAGATCTCAGCAGTCTTTGCATATATTAACAAAATAAAAGACCAACTTACTAATAAGCTCTAGTTTACTTTAGTAGTAAAATACGGCGATACTGACGGACAATAAAATCTCTTAATATCTATACTTAACTGAAGGCAGTACCTGCAGAAGGTAGCAGGTTGCGTTGAATTCTTACCAATATTATACTCTAAGGAATTTACTATTAAAAATCGGAGCGGCGGCACGGAAAGATTTACGGATTCAGGTTGATCGTCAATTGCTGGCGGTCGAACGGATCTGATGCGGACTATTTCGGAATGAACCTGAACTGCTGTCGGTTTTCTCCAAATGAGAATGAGGACGGAATGCGAATCAGCACGAAATGAGCGCGGAATGAGTACGAAGTGACTGTTCTTCCCCTTTTTGTAAACTTTATGACGTATCTGTCGTGTTAGAAGAGAGGTGGTCACCGACTTTAAACGACGTACTCGGATGCATATCCCAGCGTAACTTGCAGAGGTGCAGCGGCTTATGCAACTAGGCGCCTCAACTCCAAACGCATTTAACCGGAAATGAGTTACTTGTAATTTCTATACCACGTTGCAAAAAGAAACGGATTAAAACGAGCAAGGATTAACATTTTTAGTAACGAATGATTTTTATTTCCGACTCGGCCATTATTTATAATAATTCTCGGATTTTAATTATACGGGGGATTGTCGAAAATTAATCAATAAATTACTTGACTGCTTGTTTACCAGCAGACTTTTTAACAACTCATTGATAACTTAACTAGAACATGACTTACTTTCTAAAACAGCGGCAGGGTGTACCCAAGTGACGGTAATATTTAAAGCAAAAATGAACGTTCCTTGATTGGAAAAATCACTTCGTTACAGACTTTTTGTCGAATGTAAAGAATTTCGATTGTCGGTTTGTCGTTTATCTGTCTATTTGTTTGTCATAGAAAAGTACCCGAATTCCTTGTCCGATATTCATCCAATTCCCACTATTATATTTACAAAAAAACAACACCGGTGGCAGGAAGTTGTTGACGAAGTGGAGATACTAACACTTGAAAAGTTTCAAAGGCATCCAATTGAAATTCAAGTCTAAATAAAAATTTTCATAATCACTATGACTGAAAAAACAAAGAAAAATTTAACAATTTGTCAGCTCATGTATATAAACCAAAAATTATTCTTCGCTCACAAAAAAAATTCTATATCGTGAATAGTTTAACAAATTCTATTAAGATAAAGTGCTAATTGAAAGCTAATAGAATTCCCCATTGAACAGGTAGAATACGTGATTATGATTATTATAAATGCCCAACATAATTTTCATGTTTGATAAATGTCAAGGAAAAAATACAAATACTCAAAAATGCATTCTTTACCGAGTAGTCAATGTACTCCTCAACTTCCGAGGTCAGGTTTGATGTTTTGTAGTGTAGGTTTAGATCAAATCTTTGATTTGAGCTAGATGTTGAGTTTAGAGCTTTTATTACTTATAAGTTCCTCAGAGTCATCTGATGCATATTTGAGATACACATTTCTGACTATACTTTATTATACATTTAACATTTAAACATGACCATAATTTAAAACCCGTTTTTTTTTAAATTATTTATATGTTTATCTAAATTCATCAAGTATCATTTCAAAGAAAATAATGTTCCCAGTTGTTGAATCATAAAACTTTGTTTGTTTACATTTATGGAACAGCAAAAAACCAAAGCAGTTTTTAAAACTGATTATTTTGGAGTGCATTAACCCACTTACGTCTTAGAAAATGTTGTATAACAAAATTTGACACAGAACTTGAACCATGACTAATAATAAATCTGGATAATTTACGCTTTAGTGAGATATACCAGAGCAGTTGTTACGCAAGCAGAATGAATAATAATTGTTACAGGCAAGATTACTTAAAGTTTACAACAGCTAGTTTGACCTTGACCTGTTCGTATCCATCGTAATATTATAATAAAAGAAAAGGAAATTCGGATATCTGGTGTACTACCAAGATAAACGTTATTTATATTCTATTAAATTTTTGTATTTACTAGTTGCAATGAGGGACGAATTGGCCAAAAATATAAAATACATATTATTAAAAATTAAACAAATAAATTATAAATACCTACTTGATAATATGTTGACATAGCTTTTGGACGAGAGTTGTCGTTATAATTGCTCCAAATTTATCTCAAACATGGAAATTTTCTCATGTTTCTGATGTGCTAAGGGCAAAAACTGTATTTATGTTAGGGGTATTAGATAATTCAAATAATATTTTCAAAACATGGCTTATTTTGTGTATATTTCTCATATATTTTATCAATTTCACATCAATACCAAAAGAACATGACTGTATTTTTTTTATTTTTTAAGAATAAAGAGGCCGGGATGGGAGGGGGGGGATATCGTATTTTAAAAACCAAACAAAAATAAAAATAAACGAATGCGATTTTGGTTTCAAGTTTCAGAATTATCTGTTTAATTTTTGTACAAGACTGATTATCAGGAAAATATTTTGACAGTTCTAACAACTAATTAAATTTCGTTATTTCTTGTCATGTGACACAAATCACCCAATCAAGTTAAGATTACACTGATTATACCATCCAGGAAAATTTTCAATCACTATGACAACAAAATTGCTTAACTTTGACAACTTCATAATAACTGCCAAATATATATCAAAATGTCACGTTATCGCAATGCCAATTCTCAATCTATAAACTTTTAATAAATAAATAATTGTTTTGTTGTGTTGCCACATTTAGGTGGAACAAGCTGAAGCCTCATTCTAGGTTGGTCGTGGCTCAGGCTCAGGTTCAAAAACAGATACATTACTATCCCCACTTTTGCAATGATGGCTTTATCTTTTTTGATACAGCCCTCATTAAATAGCTTATTCGTCTTCTTTTAGTAGTCCTGCTCTATCTGCTTGTTTTTTAATCCACTTTGCCATTATATTTTTTCCAACTCCAGTGATTTTAAATAACTTTCCGCCTTTTAGTAAAAGTAGATTATTTAGAATATTTCCACGTTTCTTCTAATAGTCTGATGGTACAACAAACATGATTGCGATGACCACCCACTTAAATAAGGTACATTGTTACACCCTCCTGTGTTCTTCATGACACTGTTAGCTGTTATTTTTTTCAAGAGTCTCCAGATGCCTCTCCAAAAATATTTTTCACACAAAACTTTGAAAAAATGTATTTATGATAAGTAATAAAGCCGCTGAAAGAATACATTTGGTACTATGTATTTTCCACTTCTAACGTCAAATATCAATTCCATGAACACATGCACATTATTGTGCCGTGGAACACGCATTGATATGCTGCGCTATGCTAAAGCACATTCAACTGAATGAAAGTAAATTAGCTGTTTTCTACTTTATTGGTATAAAATAATGGCATCTCCATCGAAAGACAAACACACTTGACTTTCACCTTGTCTAAGGTAGGATTCTCGACCATGACCGTTGAACTTTTTATGGACGAAAAAACGCAGGTTGCTGAAATATTGAGTATGCTTTTAATTAACTCTGATTACTTAATATATGTTTATGTTTCATATTAATACTGTATGTACTTTATAATTTTTATACGTTTCTGTACATGAAAAATGCATATGACTTACTAAGTACTGATTACAACTTTAATAGTCGGTATTCATCAGAAATAGTTTCACTTTTAATTTCATCGCAAGTTATTGTTTCAGATTACGAGGTAGCAGTGGTGTAGTCAAATTAAACGATGTCGTTAGAGATCCAAGCCCTCGGTATAGAAAGTTATCTGCTTACATCCCACAAGATGAAGAATTGCGCTTGGCTTTGACGGCCAGAGAGGCCATGAATTTTGCTGCTCATCTGAAACTAGGTTATGCAGTTTCTAATGAATACAAAATGCAACAGGTATGTAGTCCGATTATACATGAAGAAGATATTTAAACAGAAACAGGTATATAACGGGTAATATAATGGATTGTCGTAAATGTAGTAACGTTCCTTGTTCGAATTTAAGAATGTTTATTCATATAACAATTTGTCCTTGGACTCTCCATTACGGGGCGCTAAAATATATTTAAATAAATAGGTAAAATAATTTTTTTTTATTTTTATTAAAACAGCAATTTTACTTTACATGGATGCTAGGTATGCACCTTCTCCATCCAGTAGGGGTTATTTCATTACTAGTAGCGTCAGTTACTTCTACTGTTCCGTTTAAATAGAAAGTGACGTTATGAAAGAAGATCATTTTCATTTTGAAATTTTCATATTACAAGTCCAAGTGAACTTGGTAGAGATGTTATTTCATTGCGACTTTAGACACATACCAGAATCAGGGGTCTAGTTGAAAGTATTTTCCTTCACTAATAATAAAATATAAATATTTATTGTCTGCTGTCGCTAATTTTGGTGTACCAAATGCTGTTGATTTTTATTGCTGCCTGTCTGTAAATTAGTTGTTTAATAATTAAATAAAAAATCGAGAAAGTACACACCCAATTTTGAATAACAAAACTAAATGACACTCAATGATCAAAACAATTTGTTCCCTACGAATGGTGATAAAGTTTGTGCATGGCTCAAGTTACTAATATTAGCGAATACATTGAAAAGGTTGAAGAAATTCGAATACTTTCGGTAGTTTTTAAAATTTTTATTGTATTGCTGATGACTTGAATTCTCTGATAAAACAGTTCTATATATTTTCAAATTTCATACTCAATCCTCAAACTTGTCACAAAATATAGTGTTGTCATTAAAAAAGTGTCATAACAAAAATAATTGCTAAAAACTCGAAGTGTGTGATTACTTTAACATAATTTTTCAAAAAGTATACATAATGCGCTTTTTATAAACCCTATAGGTGTATTTTTGGACATTTTTTGAAGAATTATTCACAAATTGACTTTCTCGCATAACATTTTAAATGCATAAGGAGTATAAGAAAAGGCTTCTGAAAACGAAACTTCACCTTTTATGTGTAAATAACATTAGAAATATTGTTTATAAATAAATATAAAGACGTGTTATTGTTGTTGTTAATTTTATTATTTATTTGATCATTATATTATTTAAGTCGGAATAATTAGTTTGTCTTATATTTTAGCACAAAGTTACACAATTTTGTTTATGTTAGGTAGCTCTGCTAAATAGATAATTACATAAATATGGAAATAATTTAACCAACTATAAATTATGCTGTAATGTTTTTATTGTGATAATGTCACGTTTATTGTTTTAAATATAGAATCTTAATTTATTTGACAAATATTGTACTAGGTTATGGGAGTTTATTTATTAGTATGATCTCCTTTAAAGCAAATAATATTAATATTAATAATAATAATAATACGTCTTTATTCGTTATACTAAATAATATTACACAGCAAAAAAAAAGAACTTTACCCATTTTTCTTTAATTTATAACAGTAGTATAAAAGTAGATCCCTTTTTTATCCTCAGACGCTAACTGAGGTCTTTTTGACTTTTATGGTAAAAACAATATGGTGGCGACTGATTTGAGTTTTGAGCCTCTCTACACACTCTAAGAGTTTGGCCGCATAATTTTGGAACACCCTATATACATAAAACTTTTTAAAAATAATCGTTGACATATTTAGTACTATTATCTAGTGCAATTCACATTATGAACCTTCCTGTGTACAGAAAATTTTTCTCTTGATATTTAAACTACTTACCTATTTAAGGTTGGGATTTTGTAGAGTGAGAGAGAAATATACGTATTTATTTTGGTTTATTATGATTCATGAAAAAAACAAATATGGTGTGATATTTATAATAGTTTTAGGTTTTTAGTATTGTCCTAAAGATTTTAATAATACCAATTTCTAAATATAAATTTTTATTATAATAAAGTGGTGTGCTCTCAAAGTGAAAATAGTGTGGGATCTAGAAATAAAAGTGCCTGTCTTCGCTTTGAGAGCATACCACTTCATTATAATAAAAATTTATATTTAGAAATTGGTATTATTAAAATCTTTAGGACAAGACTAAAAACCTAAAACTATTATAAATATAACACCATATTTGTTTTTTTCATTAATCATAATAAACCAAAATAAATACGTATATTTCTCTCTCACTTTACAAAATCCCGACCTTAAATTTAACATGGTAATTCATAATTCATATATTTAGCTATTTTAACCATCTGCAATGTCCTAAATAAACCAACAGGTTTTGTTTCATCAGATGCAATAAAATTAAATTTTGCACAATTTCTAGCCTTGGTTCATATTTATCAACAATAAGAACAGGCTTTTGTTTAAATTTATTCGCTATTTAATATGTATCTGTCGAGAATGTTCACTTTGCTGTTAGTACACCGGGTGATTTTTTTGAAAATGATCGACATTTCTTTACATTTAAATATGGCCCCCTTGATATTCAAGAAAATGTTTACTAGACAAATAGCTTAAATGGTTCTGGAGTTATTAAGGGTGGCACGTCTTCAAAAAATTGCCCAGTATATTGAAATTTTGTATATAAGTATATAATCCCATCTTAAATTATTTTTATAAATATCTAAATTTTTTAATAATCAGAAAATATTAACTACTTTCCAGGGTCCTTAGTTCCTATTGGATTCTTATTTGGCTTTACACTTTTAATAAATATTCTTTCTTGTAAAACTATTCGTCTTCGGCAGTTCTTTATAATATTTGGTTTGGTACGTATTTTTAGCATGAATACTGATATATAGGGGAGACCGGGGATGGTTGAGCACAGGGGTAGGTTGGTACAAGCTTAATATTTCCTTAACTGTGCAACAGACGGCAACCATGACTGTGTAAGTGTATTTCTCAGATGATCAAAGCAGACGGTAGAAAGCGGTAGTTACATCTGTTTATTTGTTACCGAGTTATAAAATGTTTTTTGTTTTAATTACTTCTGAGTAAATATTTTCATTTATATATAACATTATAAAACAGTCAATGAGTAGGTTTTAGTTTCTATTTTGCTCAGTGACGAATATATATTTAGTTTGCTTCATTTCTGTATATTGAAACAAACATATAACGTACCTATTAATTCAAGAGCTGTGAAATTTTGACAATTTATGGCGAAGGGGTTGGTTGGTACATTTTGGTCCAGCTCGGTTGGTACTGGTACTGGTTGCACCAAAAAAACTTAAACGGAACAGACGCAAAACAAAATCTTCCTGTCTAATTGACACTCCTATGAAAGATGAACTTGAAAAGGAGAAAAGTGCGAAAATGAGCAGCGAAAAAGAGATGAATAGTAATTCATTTTATTAGAATAAAATCTACCTTTTAACATTATTACACTAACCTAGCCTAATCTAAATTACTTTTTAACGTTATTATTTTTTTTGTTGAACCAAAAAAACCCAAAAATATGGACTGTACCAACCAACTCCATAGTGTGTACCAACATACCCCGGCTAAGGGGCATGTCGGTACACATGACATGACCTGACAATTGATTTTTTTTTGGCTACATACTTTTTATATTTGTGTTTAATATGATTAATTACCTAGTCAAATAAAGTAGCTGCCATTGCCCTATACCAAATTTTTAATTATATCTATAGATGAGATGCAAAAAATTCAAATGTAAATTTTGTCCCAACCAGCCCCGGTAACCCCTACCATAAAAGAGCATAATTCCTTGCCACAATAATCTGAGCGGCGATAAATTTATTTTTTATCAGATATGACAATACAACAGATGAACCGAACTAAAGCCCTGTGAAGCACCATTTAATGGAAAACTGTTATGTTGAATGTTTTTTTGCGCGTATTAATTAGAGATTATTATGCATTAATTGAAAAGCAACTCGTGGCAAGTTGATGACTTTCACGTTTCATAAAAATAATTAAAACAAACGCGTAAATATTATGATTACTATAAACATAACTTTTCTGAAAACATGATAATGATATTTCCACACTGATCAATATTCAATAAACAATAATACAATTACAACTCCTTTCCATACGGAAAATTCCTGCAAGATTCATATTTTTCTTAAATAAAAAAAAATTTAAATGCTATAAACACAGTTCTAGTAAATCATAATATTTGTCAAAATTGCCAAATTGTTGCAAAGTGATTGATGTAATTTTTCAAGACAATGTTTTAATACCAGTATACAGTGTCCCGATAACGGTTTTGAGATGCTTAGGGACTATGAGAAATTTAAGTTCAAATTCTTGCATTACATTCCAATATGAAATGAAACGTTATTTTAAATTTTCAACCTCTTAAATTTATGGGCGAATACCTTTCCAGCGGTATGTTGCTGGATAACACTTCATATGAATTCATAGAGTTAAAATTGCCAAATTGTTGCAAAGTGATTGATGTAATTTTTCAAGACAATGTTTTAATACCAGTATACAGTGTCCCGATAACGGTTTTGAGATGCTTAGGGACTATGAGAAATTTAAGTTCAAATTCTTGCATTACATTCCAATATGAAATGAAACGTTATTTTAAATTTTCAACCTCTTAAATTTATGGGCGAATACCTTTCCAGCGGTATGTTGCTGGATAACACTTCATATGAATTCATAGAGTTATTGTCACGTGTTTTACATGCCTCACCTTCGCAACTACACCCTGTTGTAATGCTCTTTCTTACCTTGCTGGGGCTGTTTGCAACTTACTACCTACAAAGAGTGGCCAGCTTTGTAACACTTTTTAAATGGAATCTCCGGCGCCAGTGCCTTATTTTAGAGTACAAGAAACAGCACTTGCTGCCTTGGCGGTTTCCAAGACAGGCTAGAGTAGTCTGCAGTGAAGAAACGGTAGTGTACTGGGGTCTGGTGGATGATTATCGTTTTTTAGCGGACTGAACAATTTACCATACGGGTCTAATTAGTTCTACACAACATAAATAATAACTCGGAGATTTTAGAATAATATACAAAGTCCTTATTCAGTGATAAAGTGACAATAAAAATAATATACAGTGTGTCTCACTTTTCACCACTACACCCCAATATCTAGGCCATTTGTTGATCGATTTAGATCAAATTTGGTATACTTCTTTCCTTTCAGATTGTGTTTAAAAAGTTATTAATAAAAAAATTTTTCAAACTTAAATACGCCTACTATGATCAAAAGAAATTGGCAAGAATTAGGAATTTATATTAGCGATTAAGATAGGGTTTTGTTTTTACAGATTCTTGTTCAGCATGACCTAAAACGCCTGTATACCAAATTTCGTTAAAAAATAAATGTAAATTCACGTCCTATGTGCCTATTTTTTTCTCCATAATAATTAATACAACGATTGTATGATTAAATATTAAGTATCACCACTATCAAATAAGAAAACCATTGGAACATAATTACGAGGTAGTCTTCACAATTTGTAAATGTTTAAAAATCTTCCCACTCAAATACACAATGACTTAAACTTTACAGATAAGCGACTTATTCTGATTCTTTTTGTGTCATGTAAATGGAAAAATCCAACCTCTTAGACTAAATAACTAAAACTTTACCTAAGTTAAAGTTCAAGGCACTATTTAGTAATGCTGCTTTTTTTGTTGATTAAATGACTTGTGCTTCATATTTTATACTTCTTGCAGTGAATTTCCTTTTACTGTTATCACAAAGACGAAACAAACATTGGGTATTTTCCAATTTTATATTGTTTCACAACATAAAAACAAGTGATTGTAAAATATGACTAATAAAGAAGAAAATAAAAATAATTTGGTGAATAAATAATAATCAGATATGTGAGATCACCAGTAAAAGTTAATATATCAAGAGAAAACAGTACATGCAAGTGTCCAATATTTCAAAGCTTAGTACAAGTGTATGTGTAGAAAATGGCTATATCTTAGGTCTTAGAATGAAACGTATATTTTTGGCACCAGGATTTGGAGAAACTCTTATCGGCGTGCAAAATTAAATTTACACTGGAATAGCATTCATATTAAAAAGGCATTATAGAACTGGAATGATGCAGATAAATTAATAAGTAAAGTGTAAAGGTATTCTAAAACAAAATAGCGGCGCTGTTACATCTAGATTGAATCTGACTCAGTTGAAAGTTCCGGAATTTTGCAAATCAATATTTGAAATGATAAACAAACTGAGATTGTTTACTTGCTATGTGAAGGAGGAAGGAGGCGACTTAATGAAGATATTGGTTGTTATAACGCATGTTAATTGGTGGAAGCAACCAAAAGGGATTTTGTGTGTGACAGAAAAATGCGACCTAAAATTTCACCTGTGTCAAAATCCGGTGCGTCTGGTTACGAGTGTGGTTATAAATACTTTGGATAGTGCACCCTGTGTAGTAATTTTTCCCCTTTATAACTCTACTATTATTAAAGCTATAAATTCAATTGAAAAGGCAATTCAACGTCGAAATTTCCGAGAAATTCACAAAAATTAATATTTCACCCTGTATATTTTTATATATTACGAAAGAAAATTTCAATCTGAACAAAAAATTGTGATACATAACTACGCTAAACTTTGAAATAAACAACCAATAAGCATTTGAACTTTCTGATGTTTGTTGAAATAAAGTTCAAGTAAGCAAACGGAAATGATGAAAAAAACATTTTATAACAATTAAATATGTATTTGTCTACCGGAATAAAAGTTTACTGCCTTGTAGGTCATTGCATTTTTGAACTCGTCTGATAAAACTATTACTTGTTTATTTTTCAGTGTAGCGTGGTTATGTATTAACAATATTTTGTTTTTTTCACAGTGTATAAAAATATAAAGGATATTCAATTTAAAAAGTACCTATATATTTTTTTGTGAATATCTCGAAAACTAAACGGTCAATTGTTTTTGTGTTATTATTAGGTACTATTTTAATCAACAGAAAAATTTTTGGTAATTTAACCGATTTTGTAGCTTCAATAATAACTGAAGTTACAATGGAGAATAAGTAACTTTACATTAACATTGTCCTTTCAATTAAATATTGGTAAACTTCGAACCAAATTCTTATACATAGTATTCTCAAAGTTGACGCATTTATTTTAACAGTACGTATGTAAAACTCTGTAAAAATAAGCAATTTTGCCAAAAATCAAAGTTATTCATTAGATGCTCACATATTTCATTAGATGCTCACATATTTAACCATTTCTGCGCCTATAAACAACAACATAGGCGTTTTGTATTCTTCGCTGTGTAATTTCTCTCCACTTCTTTAATGCGATAAACTAAGTGTTCCAAATGACTGCATAGTAAGAAACCACAAGGATTGAGGTCCGGGGAGTGTGCAGGTCAAGAAACTGGCCCATTGCACCCTATCCACCTATTGGAAAAATATGCAAAACAAGAGGACGTCAGGACCGTGCTGCATTTTTATCTTCGGTATTTCGCAACTTTTATATAGGTGATTTTTTACATCCTTTTAAATTAAATGCCCCAACTTTGAGAACACCCTATGCTATGCCCTATTAACAATTGTGTAATTTTTTATTTTTATCTTTAAAATACAAGTTTTATGGCCATCCTGCAGTCAGTTTTTGAAAAAGTATTTGAATCCACCAAAGAGGTCTCTAAATTGACACTAACTTAATAATTGAAAAACTAAATATTAGCATAATATGTATTAACGAGATTAACAACCTCAGTGTATCTCATTAAGCCCGTGTGTCTGCTAAAAAAAATAACAAAATCCATAGAAATGGGCGGGATATATTTCATTTCAAGAACCTTGACATTCAGATATTTTAAATGTGAATAATTATCTCATTAATCTTGTTACACGTGTAAGCTGATTAAAAATTAATAGATGCTCTCTTTAATAAAGTTTCAAACTTGACCTACATTTCCGCATTAATTGTACTGCAATATTTTAGTTCTTACTTTTGTATTTATTAGGCAATTAGGCTAAACACACAAAGGGTAGTTTGCTCTCAAGGTTTTAAGACAAAGTTTATTAATCTTGTGTTCACTTTGAATGTATAAACAATAAATTCCTACTCTTAGTTATGTTTTGCAATTGAAGAATGAAGCGTTGCAACTGGTTATTACTCAAGAGCACCATAGCCAGAGCCGAAAGAAAGATGTTCGTTAGAAGAACTTATTTTTTATTAGATCTTTCTTAATTGGTACGACCAAAATAATTTTAGCAATACCTAAGTTAAGATAATAAGGAGACTTATGATTATGAACGAAGTTCAAACGGAAGATGGATTCATACTAGGAAGTTCCTAACTACTTATTTTAATATATTTTTGGCTTAGGACATGTCTTACCTACAAATTTTATTTTACAGAAATTATAATAATGAGAATGGATATATTGTATGCATTTATGGAGCATTACAAAAATATGTCTAAGGATGCTCTTAATTCCATAAAAAAATCAGTACCAAAAAACGGAAATATTTGAATATTGCAAACACATTGAAAAGTTTATTTAGCCGCTGAGCTGCAATAACCCCTTTAAAAGTAATTTTTTTGGAGTTTTGGAGTATACCTACCTAGTTGAATTTTATCTTATTTTACTATTCTAAATAACTATGAATCCCAGAATTATCATTATTTATTTGCCAACCTTGTCCTCTTTGGAGATGGGTAAATATTTTTTAAGCAGTTGTTAAAACCTATTAATGTATTTAACAACGCCATGAGTGTCTACAATTAGTTGTTTATCAATAATAGGACAAGTCAATACTATAATAATCAAATTGAGATGTTTATAACTATACTTATTTCACATTTGTCATTCATAACCTCATATTTGCAAACATAAAATATATGGCAAAAGATACTTATCTGTTAATAAAAAAATAATTGACTACTTACAATGTTTACAAGCATGAATACATACATAAATTATAATTTTTTTAGAAGAAATTGCAGAAATACTGCACTACTCTCAGGAAACTAATATTTGAACAAAACTAAACAAAGAATTATGAAAAAAGTTATATTGAAGCAATATTGAACTGAATACATTTTACAGATATATTCCAATAGGAAGTATTCACTATGCAACGACACTTGTGAATTGAATTGGCCCAATTCCAAGTGCAGCCAAACAATTAGCTCCAGCTAGCTACAGCTTGGGGGTGAATTCAGTGAAGCCTTGTTTTAGAGTACTGAGATAATATTGAGAGCAATATATGGGCGCCAGAGTATTTATAACTAAATACACAAAAGTTTATCGAAAACACAATTAGGTATTTACTTCATAAACTAGAAAGAAAAGAAAGCTGTGAATTTAACAAGTTTAATCTTACAAATTCTTTACAATAAACAATGACTAATTAAAAATATTGAAAATATGAACAAAAAAAAGTATGAATAAAAATTACAATTTAACCAATTTCTCTGTCTGTCCGTTTTACTGTTGTAAAGGCTTACTCGACGGGAATGAACTGAGATGGAAGGGGTTCTCCTAGTAGCGATGAATCCTGCGAGTACTCGAGGTTGATGAAAAGGTTGCGAGATCACACTCTTACTCAGTCCAGAGTGTCCAGGTTCCAACCAAATTTATTACTTTTCGGGAACACCCAATATCTATAACTAGTGGTAGATGAAAAAACAACATAGTTCCGGCAATATAGTTAAATTACTACTAGATAAAATTCACAAAATTAATATTTCTTAATATTACAATAGAAAGAATTTGTCAAAATGACACAACAAGATATTAGAATTTGTAAAATTACCAAATTTACATAAAAATACTATCAGTTCGTTAGCAAATAACCTAACTTGATTGAATTTGTTCTATAGGTTGAAAAACATGAGGAGACTGTAATTTTTAAAGGACTTTAATTTAATGTCAGATTTGTACGGAACAATTTAAACTTAGAAACGTTAATGAAGTAATAACTCTAAAGATTCAGATATTTAATACTAATAATAAAAGAATTGGTAACAATAATCACAATATTGAAATAAATTCGAAATTTTAGCACATATAAAGATTTCAAGTTAATATTTTACTAATAGTTTAACGGTAAAAATATAAAAAATTAATATATGAAATACCGATAATGTCTTTCGTTTTCCGACAGACAAAAATGAATGAACTTATGCCTAATTCAAAATGGCAGGAAATACGTAAACCCAAGGTAAATCTACACTCTTGTAATTTACACGAAAATTAAGGAATGAACTAATAATAATAATTTGTCAATAATAAAATCGATATAGAACTGTGATAGCGTAAATATGATGAAAAAAGGAAACCAGAAAATCGGACTTCTGTCACATCCGAAGCAAGTGATCAAATGTACTACAAATTGATTAATTCAAAGAGAAGAAAAAAAATTACTATGGATCACTTACCCCGTATGCTTTGGAAGCTCCTGGACAGAAATCTGTAGCTCTGGACAGTAAATAAATTCGGCAAAAACCTAAGTCTCAAGTGGACTTCCTTCACTATCCAAAACCAGTGTAGTTTTCCTTTTTCCAGCTTATATGAACCACAGTAAAACCTAATAACAATAAAAATCCACACAGAAATTGTTCTATGTACGAAATAATGATAATCTGCAAGTTTCACTTACAGCGATAATTTATACAATTTAAATATTGTACAACGTGTCAATTAACAATAATTGAACCACGAAAACGTCTACTTTAGACAAGATACGGTAAAACGGAAATGGGAATACCCACCCACGTGTTTAAAAAAAACAGAGCTACTAGGTTATCTGAAAATAATCCAAAATATGGAAATTGTTGTATTTCTTCTACCACATACCGATCTGTAGCTGAAATCATCCTTTGAGACTAAACAATTATTGAATGTGTATTATGCATTAATATATTCAGCACTGTCGTATAATATCACAATCTGGGGAAATTCAAACGGTGCTGAAAGGATCCTTATATTACAGAAACGAGTGGTGAGATTAATATTTGACTTGAAGCAATGGGAATCTTGTAGGCCATACTTCCAAAACAACAATATTTTAACTATTCCTTGTGTGTATATCTTGAAATGTATAACCTATATAAAAGCCGACATACAGTCATTCCAGCAGAATAGAAACGTTCATCAGTATCCAACACGGAAAGGAGATTATTTGAGAACTGAGGCTCACAGTTCATCAACATATGAAAATTCTCCAAGGTATTCTGGAGTAGTTTTGTATAATAATTTGCCAGATGAGATCAGAAATATTGGACCAGTAGGGAAGTTTAAAAATAAATTAAAACTATTTCTAATATCAAAAGCATATTATTCAGTCAATGATAATCTGGAAGATAACACTTAGGCAATAACTAATTTCCCAAATGAAATTTTATATTTATTCTTGTATTTATGTGAATTTTGTCCCTTTATGTATGTCTATGATTTACAATACTGTACAACGTATATAGATTGTATACATACTTAATTGTAAACTCTTTATTTTTTTTTGTGTTTTTTCCTTTCTAAAAATTATATTTTGTTCTGACTTACCAAATGTACTTAAATGTATCTAATTGGTTAATAAATATATTATTATTATTATTAAATGCGAATACAGGATTGTTCAGTTGTGAGGAGTCATATTTTAATACGCAAAATAGAAACTATAACCTGCTGTAACGAATTGCAACTTAAATCGTTACAACTATTTTCTTAAATTAGACGACTTGCGTAGTAGAGGGCAATTTACTCAGTTGGACATGTCATTGGAAGGCAACTTTTGCTCCATTTGCTTCAGTTGCGTCGGTTGACCGTAGACCAAACAGTATGAGAGATTGGATAGTCGTGGTGAGTGAGGCATTTTGTTTTGTGCAATACTGCCCCTATGTACTGTACTCTAACGTTTATATTAACAAAGACAAGACGACGTGGAATTAATCGTAATTAATCTAATTATTTAATCGCACCTAATAAGATTCTAGAAATCTCTAGCCTTATGATTTGTTTCCTCTAGGTACAGACGTTTCATTTTGCACACGATTGTACACTTTGAGGTTTTGTTTGTTTTGGTTAGATAAACTGTAATTATTATTCTTAACGCATTCTAATAAACTGTAATTGTTTACATCCGTACTGACAACTGTATTAGATAACTTTACGATGACAGCATATTCTATTCCTAACAGTTATAAGTACAACGGTAACATAAACTAAACAGAAATATAAATTAGTTAGAAGAATAAGTATAAAACTTATGGAAATTCATTCCAGGTAAGTCGCTTGAATGTTTCTGACCTAGATTGCTGATGGCCGGTAGTCGGTTGCCAAACCTCACATTCTATACAAACTTTACACTGTCGAGTGTTTCCGTTTTGATAGAATAATGCAATTATTCTACCGTTTTCATAATATTTCATTGAGCATCATGAAAATGTCTAAATTAGCAAACACGCAACTTCACCTAATGAGCGAATCATTATTGACCTTCTGGCAAGTGCGGAGCGTGGAAGGCAGGCTTGGTGACTTTAACTCCATATATTGGACCCTAAACAGCCCCAAATGTAGAAAGAGTCCCATCTGGAAAACGAGAAATCTGAGCATTTATTTTGTTATTGTTTGGAAGTCCAAACGAAACGAGAATCGACACTTGGAAGTATTTATCTAATTATATTTGATTTCTCTTTTATTGCTCAAAATTTATTAGAATAGAATAATTGCAACGTGTGATAATTGCCAAGAGCAGAATAGGAAATAATTCCAATTTCAGTTCATTTTTTATTGATTGCATAAGAAGGCACGTAGTTGAATATGGGTTGGAGCATTTGTGGGCGAAAGTGACTCCGTATCCTGGATGTTAAATTCAATTACTTGTTTTCCTAGAACTGCCAATGCTTTCTATATAGCTTCCTATGTGAAAAAGTAAGAGCTGTGGTCTATATCAGGAATTTAAGACAATAAAAAGATGGAACCAAAATTAAGAGTGAAATGGTTATTACCACCTTGTAAGTAATTGCACTAGCTAAGATTCAAAATTTTTACTGTGACAAATAGAAAATATTAAAAACAGAAGACATGAATTTTTCCTTAAGCGTTCTGAAATGCTGTAGAGATGGTTCTCGTATAGCCCATTAGACGTTAGAAGTAGGCAATTTCACAAATATAAGACCTGTATCTTTTTATTCCTGGGGAATGAAGAAACATTATCTCATTTTTTAAGGCTATTGGACGTCTAGGTATGCAACTCTAGTATCTGGAATTTAGAATAGCTCTCTTCAAATGGAAGTCGAATCTTCATCAATAGATTAGGTAGTCAATCCAAATTTAGTACATCTTGCTAGTAAATTTATCGACATGTTCTTCTTTGATTCCCTAATTTTATTTTCTTTTTCTAATTTTCATTATATAAATGAATGCTATTGCCGACACTTAAGTAATTCATCAGCGTAGGAGAGGGAAAAGTGTTTTCCTATGCAAAGTAAGTAAAATTTAAAAAAATGGATAAACTTGAAAGTTTTCAGAAAATATTAACATATTAAATTAAAAACTGAGTACCTTAAACTTGTTATCTCGGTCGAAGAAGTGTGGCGACTGAAGGCTTCGCAGTCTTTCTATACCAAACATTATCCCGTTATCATTGGAGGAAGAAGAGGCATTTTTAAAAGTCTACGTTACCCGGTATAGTGTTTAAAAAGGGTTTCTTTTAATTTAGTATATAAAAACATGAAAGCAAATTATGTAAATTAACTATAATATATTTATTACCGTTTTTATCTATAGTTACAAACATATATAATTTAGCATTAGAATGCACCCAAAAAAATATTAAACTGCAATTAAAATATGAATAATGGATAGTATGTAATTACTAGAACTTAACGATTTTCTGATTTTTTATCCAGTTAATTTCCTATAATAACTATCCCATGAATTTAATATTTCTCTTAATTCTTGCATGCTTATAATCGAGAGAAAAGGTGAACAATTATATTAATGTGGTACTCATATAAAATTGCTTATAATTATAATCGTTATTAAATAATTTTATATTTTAAGAAGTTTCTATTTCCCAGTAGTACAGTATTTTATATAACAAGTGGCTAAAAACGTATTTTTTACGAGGGTGGAGTTTATACTACGAGCCGAAGGCGTTTGGAGATTATAGTACTATAATTTATGCAAAGAAGTGGCTATTATGAATTTTTCAATCTGTACGAAATTAGGCCAGAAATAGGATGATCCGTAATATAGTTCTTTATTTAACCTAATTATGCAAAAATTGATAAACGTTAAATACCAGATACATACAATGTTCATTCTTTATGATCAGTACTGAGGGTCAGTATCACGTCCAATAACATTCTCTGTATATTTATATAACACGCATATCTAATTAATTGTTATATAATTATTTATTATTGGTATATTGTTGTTGCAGGTCATTGAGTTACTGGAACTGTTAGGTCTAGATCAATGCCAACATACATTAACGTCAAGATTATCAGGAGGTCAACGGAAGAGGTTGGCTGTCGCTCTAGAACTACTCAGCAATCCGCCCATTCTCTTCCTTGATGAACCTACAACGTAAGTATTTTTATTAAATAATTTAACGTATTGCTGACAGGTAATATCTTGGCAGTATTTTGTCAACTATGTATTTGTCACACGACAATATTTCTGTTAAAAATGCAGTACATTGAAATTCTCAGTCTTGAAGAAATAAATACTAAAGTGATGTTGGAATCGCAACAAACGTTATTAACCCATGACAGTATTAATTGCCAATTCAAAAACGATTAAAAAACACCTTTTCTAATAATAAATAAAATAACATGTGACTTGTGAACTAAAAAAATAGTAAGAAGTTGCTTCTATGGGAGTAGACTAGGACATTAAAGAAAACCAATTATTGATTTTGCCTAAATTTAGGCTAAATCAATAATTGGTTTTCTTGCCCAAATTTAGGCTAAATCAATAATTGGATTTCTTTAATGTTCTAGCCTACCCCCATAGAAGCAACCTCTTACAGATATAAGGCTATTATTATACCTAAAATAAAAAAATAGTGTTTAAATATTAAACACTATAAATTAGATTAAACTAACTTACCTTAAGTGATGTTCGATCTTGTGGTGCAACACGACTGGCTTGAGAGTTCCTTATTGGGAATAATTCTTTCGGCTGGTGTTTACCGCAATCATTTTAGTGGTAATTTCGTTATAACTCATTGGTCTATATTGTGAATTAAAAAAGAGTATTTAAATATTGGACACTATTTATTAGATCAAACGAACTTACTTTAAGTGATGATCTTTCTTGATGATATAAAGCACTCCGACCAAGATGATCGAATAATTGCTGAATACGTTTCCTGTGTAGGGTAGTAGTAGTAGTAGTCTTTCTGTTTGCCGCTGATGTGCTGACATCTCTGGTAGAGTGTGTTGAGAAAATAGTTGTAGCTATTTCGCTCTCCCCCAAAACCACACTTAATCCATCAGCTCAGTATTTGAGGATTAGCTTCATGGTGTGGTTTTTTAATTGTGGCAGTTAGGTAACCTAAATTCTATTGTCCTGTTTAAATATTCTTCAAAGGTGCGAACCACTCATATTTCCGTTAGTTTGTCATTTTTCTGCAAAGCATGGAAGAAACAAGATCGGCTGGATTAAATTTCTTCCTGCTGTCTTAATTCTATCGCAAATTTATATTCCGATGACCTTATTATTATATGTTGCAGTTCTAATATCAGTAAAGGAAATAGTCTTTACTATATAAGTGGTGGTAAGGGCCTAGAAGCATCAGTAACTTCTTAGACGAAACTTGAGACTAATTTTATCATTGTCCAATCCTTCTAAATAATTTAGGATAAGTTTGGGATCCCACGTATAGACACAACGTAATTTACTAGGTTTTAAGTTTTATCCCTTTGACACACCTTTTCATCTTGAGTCACTGCCTAGCTCCAACGATATTAGAGTTGAAGAATGTTCAGTGTGCCATTCGCTATTCCTCTTTGGAATTCTCTGTTAAAAATATTCTAACGGAATTGTAACCTAAACAATCCAATTGTTTTCGTCAGTGGTTAATATCCAAATAATAACAACGACCTTCACAACGTTACTTAATGGGGAACAAAAAGAGGCACGTCCCCAGTATCTCTTAACGATTGGCAACTATTGGAACCAAATTGTTCCTAACAGATGGATGAGTAGAAAATGTTTTATTAAATGGCTTGCACGATCCTCTGACCTTACTATGCTAGATAAGCAAGGTTTTTTGCTGGGCTAAATACCATCAGTATCTTAAAAATCAAATTTAGAGCAATTAGGCCAGGGTTAGAAACCCTTCAACAAGAAACTGGTGGATTCTAATGTGACACATAAAATTATGCAGAGTTTACCACATCAGAATACTTATTTTGATATTTGAATGGAATCTAAACGAGGTAATTGATTTTTCATTCTGTAGAGGATCGTGATCGTATTTGGAACAAAAATAAGGGTAATACGCCAACATATAAAACTGTTATGGCATGGATTCATCACTACTGTGAGCTGAGTATTAAAAATCTGGTAAATAATCTGGGGAGGACCTACTATAGGAAAATCAAAAAGAAGCTTTCATAGAATTCTTCATATGAACCTAAAATTTTGTCCTTACAAATACCAAATGGCACAGCATATTAATATCCTAGATAAGGGAGCGAGGTTAACAATTTAATCATTATTTGTCTAAATTTTTAAAATCTGTACCAAAAAGTAATACACGATCTGTTAATGACCAACAAAGCAAATTTTTGGATAGCGTTGTTAATAAACATGGGACACCCATTTTCGCCCAAAATGTTTCTGAAAAAACTCCATAGCCCAGACGATATTATTTGGTGTTGCATTTAATAATAAATCTCAAAGAAGCTATAATTCCGTGTAAAAAATGTTTCCTTCATTTATAAGGAGTTTATTAGAATATTAAAATTGGTAGTCTAACTTTGTACCTACTATTTTGTATGCTTCCATTCAATGGATACATCAATGAAACAAAATCAATATTGTGTTACCAGAATCTGTTTATCTGTAATGGGAAGCTATATTGTTTTTATTTAGAAAGCATTAAACGAGCAAAACGCCTTAATTGAGGGAATTACTACACAGCTAATTTTAAATGAAATTAGGTAGGCAGTTGATGACAAATTGAAATCCATGTTCTAATCATGAAGATGTAATTATGTCATAAACTAAATAATAATAACGGTCATTTGTGTACGATATTTTTTAACGTAGTTAACAAATTCAGCTTATTATGGACAAAGTATAACGTAATTGCATCTAATTTACGGTGACCTACTTCTTTTTAATGAAAACCAGGATACTTTTGTAAGAGTGCAATTCAAAACGAAAGCTTATAATTTGTTAAACTATGGAACAATGAGTATAAGCCGCAGTTGTAATCATTGTACAATTTGTATGATGATAATGATGGGCATTTTTTGTAGTGGTTTGTGTTGTCTTTCACATTTTCATATTGAAAAAGAAACTTCATTATAAAATAAATTTTATACCTAACAAGTTTTTTTTACCGAATAGTTGCCTATTCAAGAAAATATTTTGGAGATTAAATACCTATCAAATATAAACAACGGATTTAGACGTGATCACATATCATAAATAATAATTTAGCAAATGGGCCATGAGCCGTTGCATGTTTCATTAGTGAACTCCCTAGCGTACCAAGTAGTTCCGTACGAATAATCAGTATAAATATAGGTAATCTGTTCACAGTCTATTACAGACGTCATATTGTATCCTAATTGGGCATTATTTCTAGCCATGACGACAAGTACTTCTGTATAAAAAATTGTATTTGTACAGAGCATGATCAGTATTGCAAGAAATGGAAATACTTTATGATACTACATACAACTCACCTATGCCATCATAATTTTTTATATTTTAGTGACAAAATATATATATAAAAAAAATTATATTCAAACGTATTTTGTAATATTCACCATTCTCGAGGCATTTTTTTATCGAAAACTTTTACTAACGAAAGTTATTCAGAATTGCACGAAAAGCTTAAATCCAAAGTTTGATAAAATTCAGAAAATATTGAAATTTGAAAATACTGAAAATTGTAGATCCAAAAATATCATTTTAATGGGTGTTTGCGTTTTGAAAAGCGTACTGTGACAATTCTGTTTCATAAAATTGTCACAGCACGCTTTTCAAATCGAAAAAAACCCATTAAAATTATATTTCTGGATTTACAATTTCTTTTCAATATTTTCAAATTTCAATATTTTTTTATATAGATCAAACCTAAGATTTAAGCTTTTTGGGCAATTCTGAACAATTTTCGTAAGTAAAATTTTCCGACAAAAAATGCCTAATGTGATTTCTTCATTTTTTCCATTTATTTTGGTACCGCAGGTGGCTTTGCGTTTCAAGGGGGCGAATGGTTTTTTGGTCATAAGTAGACTCTATTGTGTTCTATCTTTCAGATCAGTCCATAAATAAAAATTTTACGGGGGTGGTAAGTTCTAAACGTGGACACACTGTATATGTATGTAGAATCTACATTGTTATATGTATATGTATCTACATTGTAGATACATATATAAAAAAATGTCAAAAAAGTGAAATAATTTTTTTTTTATTATTATAAAAGAAATCGACATTTTAACTTGATAAACAGATTCTGGAATATGTTCACAAAAAGCACATAAAATAACATACAATTTTAAAAAAAAGTTTACCCTACGAGCATTTCTCATTAATTGGCAAGCGTTTTAATTTTTTCAAAAATGTTCAATTATAGCCCGAGTTATAGCCGTAATAATGAATTTCTTTTTTTTTTAATTTAATCACATATTTATAGCATAAAAATACATATTTTGTCCAATTTTCGTAAACATCTGAAGATTTTTTGCCCCTCTTATTGCATTATTAGAAAAAAAAATTGAAAAATTTGGATTTTTTGAGGTTAAGATGTATTTTTAATGTAACTACACCCCAACAGTTCATAGTCTATTCATTTACGAGTGTTTTAGTTTTATTTTAACGTTTCTACGACCAATAGAGCCGCTGGGGATATTTAAAAAATAGTGTAGCGATGCACTTGAAATGCATCAAAATGCACTTTTATGCGCTTCTCGCGAAGCCGCAGCCCGATTTCGCTAATTTTTTTTGTTTTCGACTCAATTGCATGTATAAAACAAAAAACAAAAGAAAAATCAATTTCCCGATTACATCAGTTTTCATCAATTATTTTCATTTTATTGATTATTTTTAATTTCCCTCCACTATAGGGATATCAGAGTAAAACAATACATTTGAGACGCTTCCGCCTCACCCTCACCAGATTATATATAATAATTTGCAAATGTTTCGCCTCACTAGTATATATTTGTTGTTTTTGGGAAAGTAATGAGTGGCTGTCTTGCAGTTACTTCTATATTCTTGCTATCCAAGCGGGATCTCAGATATATAAGATACGGTGCAGAGACTAAAGTTAATAATAATAATAGTATTATAGAAATTGTTAATTAAGTAATTGTTCCTGCAATTATTCCGTCATATAGTAAGTAATGTTTGATGTTGCCGGGAGCCGCAATTTAAACCTACGCCTTGGCTAATTTCCGAAACATAACAAGTTAAATCATTTAACAAGGTTTTTGTATTTATTTACATAGTTCGAATGCACGTAGTGCATGAAAGATCACAAGTTTATTACAATATAACTTAAAAACTAAAAACGCGATTCAGTTTTGCCAATGTTCTGCACAATAATCTAATATAAATTGTTTAAAATTTACATCATTTATTTATAAAAGAAATTCTTAAAATATATTATTTCTTCACTTAACGTGGTTTTTCATAAAGTGAGTTTTGACTCAAGAGTCAAGTTGAAATTACTGCAAAACGATTTATTGCAAATAAAAGAGAAATAAAAGTTAAATGTTTATATCCAATAATTAGCAATAATAATAAAAATCCCAATTAATTAATTTATATTCAATTAATAGAGATAATAAAAATTAAAAAACATAAGATTATTAAACACATATAAAAATTTATTATGAAAATGAATATACAGTGAGCAATCGTATACCTATAGGAAAATCATAATTTGTGTCAAGTTATTTAAAAAAAAACTATCTAAACATATATAGAAGATTCTATTGTCCTGTTATTTTCGGATAAATTTGATATTATATGTTTGGTTTACTTAGGAAGAGGGGTCATTAGTAATTAAATACTTATTCAAGTACACAAATAGACGCCTCGAACTAACATCTTGAGTTCATCTTAGTAACATTAACTATGTTTTACGCTATATACATATAAAGCATGGAGGTTGAACATTTTTAACTATAAAATTACACATAAAATACATTACCCCAACTCTAGGTTTAAAAAATTACATTTTCTATGTATTCTGGAATGTGTGAATATCATTTATATTTCTCTTTCTTTTCTTATTTGGGATTTATTACCACATTTCTTGAGATTCCTATCCAAAAAAAGTTGATTTATCTATAAAATGTGGTAATAAATCCCAAAAAAGAAAAGGAAGAGAAATAATTTATGAAATGCCACAATTAACATTTAAACAATAGTCATTAATATACACAATATAATGAATGTCTGCTTTTGTATGCTATTTTCTTTCCTTATTTTTCTTTGTTCTATAATTTATTACTTCATTTTTTTATTTGACCTGTGTTGTTATTTATCCCGTGACTGGGTTTTGCCGAATTATTAAAATAAATAAAAAATAAAGTATCAAACTAAGAATACTTCATGAATATTATATTATTTCGTCGTAATTTCTATATTTTGTTATTCATTTAAACTGCATATAAAATGATGATTTTATATTTATTTTTTATTCTATGAAAAATGGAATGAATTTTAATTTTATATTCACTGTTAAAACCACAGCATCTTTAATCTTCGTAAATGGGTTCCATCGAGTTTTCCATGAAGTTTGATACCAGTAACCAGTACACCAACATTAAATTCAATAATATCACCCGCTTGAGCTAAAAAACTAAAGACGATTTTATTTTCGTAATTTTAACGTCCTTATCTCCAAAAGTACACCTTTTCGATACATATAGTTTATACAAAGTCAATTGAATCCAAGCGTTTTTATATCTTAAAAGTGCCGACAAAGTACCGACTACCTTTAAGGCGGTGCAGATCAAACATCGGAGTTTCAATTGACTTTGTATAAACTATACCTTACTTGAGAAGTGCTATTCTTGGCTGTTCTGTCGCCTACTGAAGTTATCTTTAAATATGGGACACACTGTATATTTTTCACAACTTTCTTTTTCTTGTCTAAAATATATCTTTCAGTTCATGCTAGGTTCTTATCATTCCCTTGGTGGTGAACTAATGGACTGGCTATACGTGATGTCTTGTAGGAAGGATCTTCATGTTCAAAAATACTTTTTTCACCCGATTTTCGATAGAAATCCTTTGCTCGTTTTTAGCTTTTTTTGTTTAAATTAGATCATAATTAAATAACATAAATAATGGACAAACTAAAAAATAATTTTGACTATATTTTACGAATGCAGGACAGATTTTGTATCAAGTCAATCGTTGGATACTTCTACAATTGATTAAGGAATGAATAAGATACGCAACTCCAATGGTAAAGTGAGAGGCTAATCTTGGGGGCGAGATTATTAGTAAATTGTGGGCATTCCTGTGATTCACGTAGTATGCTTTTGATAAACCTGTGTCGTATCTGGTTTTATATAATTTATAATCTAGTGGTAATAAAAATTGAATATTAAAATTGATTTTATTTAAAATTATGTGATGGTTGAAATGAACGTTGAGAAACAGCTGGCAGAGAGAACATACTACGTTAATAATTTTAAACTAAAATTAATCTGTACATTAAATTTGTATTACCACTAGATTATAAGTAATATAAAACCAAACACAGGTTTATCAAAAGCATACTACGTGAATCACAGGAATGCCCACAACTTACCAAAAATCTCGTCCCCAAAATTAGCCTCGCACTTTACCATTGGAATCGCGTATCTTATTCATTCCTTAATCAATGCTTCTACGTAATTTTCCTGATCTGTATGCTTTCCTCATTGACTCGGTAACACTATGCTTATCACATATTTTGCTGCAAACGCTTTTCAAGATCAAATAACAGAATAAATACTAAATAGATACCGTGTAATAGTTCATAGTGTTAACAACCAAAACTAATTTACTAATAAAAAGTTGTAATATTAATTTTAAGCTACTCACACCATTATCTTGACCACTGATTTCTAATATTTACTATAATTGATTTTGTAAACGCTGGAGTAATTCTGTGCCGCCAATACTTTTTTAATCGTGTGCGAACTCATCAATTGTTTAATAGACAATAACTTATTTAACGGTAGTTTAACACAGAATAGTTTTTGCTTTAATGCTGAAATTAAATTGATCAAATTCCGTTGTTAAATTTTACACTAAGCTTTTCTAACCGCACGTAACTAATGGAATCTTTTGTTTTAGTGGATTAGATAGTTCTTCTTGTACGCAGTGCATTTCACTATTCAAAAGACTAGCCCAGGAAGGACGAACAGTGATAACCACCATTCATCAACCGTCGGCGTTACTTTTTGAGATGTTTGACAAACTTTACGCTTTAGCTGATGGAAAATGTATATACGACGGCAAAACTAGCAAATTAGTTAATTACTTAGGAAATTTAGACCTGCGGTGTCCGCCATACCACAACCCAGCGGATTATTGTAAGTACAAGGCAATTTATTTACATACATAAGAAACTGGTGATATCAAAATATTATGCCAATACATCAACCGGTATGTTATTTTGCAAGTATGATTCTAACAGAAATACTTTTTCATGTTTATGTATGTAAAACCAAATTTAATTAACATCTAACTTTTAATTTTAAATAAATATCTGCTGACATAAAGTATTCTGCCAGGAGACTGATGATATCATAAGCGGCTACAATGATATATTTAACCGCTTGTTCTTAACCTTTTTTAATTAAGTTAAACAATATTAGATGAAAGCATGATGATGACCAGTATGAGGAGGTATTAGATAATGGGCAAAATAGTTGCAAGCGATTGCCCAATGGTGTAACTATATGCAGTTCACTATAAGGTGCAGGTCCCTGTTTGTCCGTTATACGATAGTTTACAAATTAGCAAATTCTTGCCCAGGTGATTATGGCGTTGGGGACTTCATTTGAAAATAGGCCTCATCAAACCTATAATGCATATTAAAGATCTACCACGGCGTTATTCTTAAAGTTAGTTTACCAACGAAAATAAGAAAAACAAGTCAAAAGGAAAAAGTAAATAAATAGAAATATTATAAAAGTTGGAACATGGAACGTCAACGATTGCAGGTCTACAGAAAATAAGAAGAATGAATAATAGAGAAGGGTAAATTTGGAATTTGGTACGCAGGAAACAAGAAAGCAGGATATGAAGGAATAGCATTTGCGATAAGGGATAATTTGAAAGATAAAGTGTGGAGGCAATATAAAGCATGTGGAGGGAGGCTATCATATATAAGCCGAGAAATGTATAAATAATTAATGTGTATAATGCCCCAACAGAAATGGCATGCGAAGAGGAAAAGCAAGCTTTTTACGATGACACGGAAAAAATAAACGAAAAAGTACCAAAGGCAGACATGTTAATAATAATGGGCGACTTCAATGCACACGTAGGAAAGGAGGAATGCTACAGAGAAGTGGTAGAAATACATATAATACATGAGAAAACAAATAACAATGGAGAAAGAGTGTTGCGGCAGAAACAGATATGGTCCTAGTTAGTACAAAATTCATGCACAAGAGAATACATAAGGAAACTTGGGGAAGACTGGAAGCAAATGCAAGAAATCAAATTGATTACTAGTAAAAAAAGAACATCACAGTGATTATGGATATAAATAAGATGGAGTGGCTCAGGCCACAATCTGGTAATAACTAAATGTAAAATACAGCGATTAAAGTACAGAAAAACAACAAAAAAAGAATGGCACACAGAAAACTACAATATGAAGAAGTGGAAAACAAATAAATGGTAGAAATAAAGAAACGGATACAAGAACAGGAAGACAATGGTATTGAAGAGGAATGGAAAATGATAAGGACAGTATATATGGAACTGCAGAATAAACCATAAGATTCAGGGAAAACCAAATTAGGAATCAATGGTTTGATCAAGAATGCATGGAATGACGCGAGAAAAAAACTTAGAAACGTTGAAGTAGACATGCACAGCTACAAAGAGCATAGAAAAGAAACAGCAAAACTATATATAAAAAAGGAAACAATAATGGATAGAAGATCAAATGGAAGAAATTGAGGGCTACTGCAGAAATAATAACACGGGGAATTGTTTAAGTATAAGAAGAAAGGGAAATGAATAAAGACAATAGTTAAAATAGAAGAAATAAAATGAAAAAAACAATTTGAGGAATTATACAAGTGAGAAGTAGGTTTAGGAGAAGACGCGGAAGCAGAAGAAGAGCAGAATGAAAGTAGAAGTAGAGGGACCCAAGGAAAAAGAAGTGGAGAGAGCAATAAGACAATGAAAGAAAAAAAAAGCAGCTGGATGCGATAAAATAACAGCAGAATTAATAAAAGAAGGAGGAGCAAAACTACACAGGAAAATTTTCAAAGTACTAATTTGGAGAGAAGAAAATATACCAGACGAATGGAATACCGGGATAATAATCCCAGTACCAAAAACGGGGACATGACAAACTGTGAGAATTACAGATGTACCTATCACGTCTAAATATATAATATAAAGAACTAGCATTACAATAAAAGAAAGATTACAGAAATACACGGAGAATAACATGAAGGATTTCCAGTACAGCAGAAAAGGTAGATAATAGTTGGCGCTATACATATATTAAGGCAGATAACAAAAAAAAGTTCGACCAACTGAAGAGAAATCAATTAATAAAAGACTTGAAAAACATAAATACCTAAGAAAATTAGTGATCCAATCAAGAATACAATGTAAGCCTCAAATGCAATTATAAACATAGTTCAAAGAACAACAGAAAAATACCAGTAGAAAAATGGGTCCGACCAGGAGATGCTCTGTCTGCGTTGCTCTTCACTATAGCATTAGATACAATAATAAAATGGTAGAAGGAACGGGTATGATTAACAAAAACTTTATCCAAGCGGATGATAGGCTGATCATCTTTAGAGGAAAAAAATAAGTAGAAAGAGTAACATTGAAACTTGAAGAAGAAGCTAAAACCCGAGGGTTAAGGAAGAGAAAGAAATTTTTATGTGGAGGACACACATTCAGAGGAGTGGAAATAATCAAATGCCTCAGAGTGCTAATAATAGAAAAAATTAAAAGCAAGACATAAAGGAGAGAATACAGAAAGGGTTTAGAGCATTCTACAGCAAGAAAAAAATGTTCAATGATAAAAAATTAAGCAGAAAAACGCAACTAAAAATATAAGACCAATAGTAACATACGCAATGGAAACAATAACTCTGAACAACAATGAGGAAGGTAATAAGAACAATAATGGGCCCAAAGAAAATTAGTGGAAACAAGTATATGAAATTATTAATGAATCATAAAATACAAGAGATACTGGAAAAGGAAACATTGTAAAAGCTACTATTAAGTCGATGAGATTCAGCTGGTACGGAAAGATAAATAGAGAGATAGACAGCACTAAGAATTATAACGGAATGGAACCCAATATAAAATAGATCCAGGAGTAGACCTTAAGAAACCCTCTTTTATAATTCATTTAAACCGTTCAAAAATAGTGCCAGATGTTTATTTTATAATGCTTATCAATAATTATTGTATATTATCTCACTACTACCTACCAGAAATTCCTTAATTGCAAATGATTTTATATTCGTAAATTTTACTAGGAAATAGTTTCTCTGAGTGTTTAATTTTATAATCTTTTGACTGGGTTAATATAATAATCGTAGAGGCAAAGAATGTAGACACAATTTGTAGCATACCAATATCGAAGATTTATAAATAAATATTTACGAATGTTTAATATTGTTCGAAATGTTCGAAATTAGCGAAGTACCCCCTAGGGTATTCAATTTTTATCATGCATTAGAGAAGATTCAATAAACTTAATAATTGTATGTTTAAAGATGAAACATCAATGTGAGTATATCAAATTGGATAGGTTTTTGTTATTATGCTTGAATAAAGCCTAAATAAAGTCATTTATAAAAAATACCCCCTAGGGAATCTAAATTTCTTTGGGCGAAAAATTTGCTGTGAGTAGGGTTTTACCTCATTTCGATAGACATGCCCAAAAATTTACTGCGAGCTTTAGCTCATTTTGATAGATATACCACGCCCATTGCCCACTCGTAAACCAAATGAATTACTCACTAATTTATCGTCTCAATTTTTCTGAATGGCAGCAAGCAAACCTCAACATATAGGTATATGAACAGAGTTACCAGTTTCTTAATTGTATTGTATTACAAAAAGATACTTATAATAATACCATGTCAAGCTCCAGAAATTCGGCTGTAGCTAATTAAAACACGACGTTAAGTAAAAATTCATTTTGGTCTTTTCAGTAATAGAAGTGGCTATTGGTGAACATAACGCAGATATTAACCTTTTGGCACATTCTGTGAAGGTCAGCCAAGGTTTGAAAGTTATCGAATATACCAACAGTAAAGGTAAGAATTTTAAAATTTCTTGAGCTTCATTATTTTTTTACATCAAAAATGTTGTGACGTTACACATGATTACAATAAACCTCTGTAAAAATTAATTATACGGATATATCTTCCAAGGTAAAAAACAATAACATATACATATATTATGTTTCTACATAGACGAAATATGACACGGCTCTTTTAAAAGAAAATAAAATTATTAATTAATCCGTATTATGGTGCAATGCCAAATTGTGTTCATTTTTAAAATCAGGACTTATTTTGTATGATAAATTTGTTATTGTTAGTCTGATCACAATAACAAAATGTGCTTGAGTACCACCCAGTTGATATTTTTTATTTTTCTTATCAATAAAATATTATTCCAACAGATTTTCAATAACATCATTAATTAAAAAAACTGATAACAATAAACATTGCACTTGAAAATTCACATGCAGCTGCTCATATGTTCCAAAAAAGGGTAGATAAAACAGGTTTCTTTTTTGTTAGCTATAACATAATATATCGAGAATTCAAGTCGTATGTTCATTCTACGTATTTCACAGAAATACGACTCTTTACAAAATTCAATGAAATCAGCTAACAAAACAATTGGAAAACCATAGAGAGACCAGAGACCATTTTGAGTTTCTCAAGTGAAAAAAAATTCGTTGTTAAAAAATGTGGTATCATAATTTTTACAAAACTTGGCACTGTATGTCATTAAATTCTAACCTTGCCTGACATACAGGTTAACCCACGTTTTATTCAGTTATTCATTTTTCAGTCGTTTTCAATGTTGTCATCTACAAACAAACTTTGAATACTAGAAAATCAAAGCTATTTTCCTTTCAGGAAATATCGAACCAAATTCCTAGTTAAGCAATATGTACCAAACAATAAGGAGTTAGCGAAAGCGAAGACAGAATTGAAAATTTTATAACTTCGATCTGTATGTCTGTATGTCGTGATAACGCTGCGAAATATTTCGATGAGGTGTGGTAAAAGTAATAAATCTGAGATATTAAGCGATGATGGTTATAAATAAATATGCAGGACTGTGGAAGCGGTGAAATGTTCTTAAATATAGAAACTTCGATAAAAACTAAATACATTTTTTTATAAAATTAATCATTTCGTTATTTGCTTGTTGTGCGTCAATTTATTAAATAATTCTCATAAGGTACAGTATTATTTACAATAGATTTGTGTTTATTGTCCTCCATCAGTTCTAAATAAATAAATTTTGCATGGACAAGGTCTATGTACCCGTATAAACAAATATTTGTTTATTAGAGGAATTTAAATTAGTTCGATAAATCGGACTTTGGCACGACTTATCGCTTTTGGTTAACCCCCATAAAATATTTTAAAAATCTTAAATTTCAATGTGAGATAGCCTTTTGAAATCATGTGCATTTTAATATTTATATACTTATTCCAAGTAGGTGTGCTTTGAATGTGACGTAAATAAATTGATATAATTATGAATATTTCCATTAAAATTATTACACATATAAATTGATAAAAAACATATTTATTTGATATTAATGTGGATTACAATGCAGGGATATTTAATAAATTCTACCTCAGAATCACCGTAATGAAAGTATTAATAAAAGGGACATATTCCATTTCATCCTTTTTTATTATATAAATTTAGTGTTCAATATAAGTGAGACACCTTGTGTTTTCGCTAGATTTTGAAGTTATAACTTTCATAGACTGTGAAAGGTCATTTTATTGGTGTTCGATATATGGAATCAGTTTTTTCTAATTTGCTTTTCAGGACAAATCTACAGACTGATATATAAGAGCAATTCGAGCAAAAATCATAGTGCCTAATGTTTTCTGATACCATAACGGTAAATAGGTACCTAATGTTCTTTTTCTGGATGCATAAACTAATATTTATTCTCCATTTATTACCTATAACTGACGTTCATCTAAAAATGTACCCCTTCTCTTTTCAATTTCCAGTATGATTATACTCAAGACACATTTAATAAGGTCATGGATTAGCGACAAGGCCGGCTAAATTTTTCTTTCGTGTGCTTCCTCAAAACTTTGTTGATGACACTGGATGGAGTTGAACTGTGTTATCAACCCTATATTTTTCACACAGTACACTGTCAGTGTACAAATCTTTTTTTTTTTTTCGAACCTGGATATTATATCATTATAGAACCCGTTTTTATGCTTATACAAACATCTACTCGGTTCTGCTAATCCCCAGTTTTAATGATGTTCTACTTATATTCGTGTAGCCTGTGTTACTCATTCTTACAAACAAGTTGCCAGTCTTTTTGCACTTAAATTATTCTGTTATTGCGAGAATATTGTTTACAAAATTCGGTAGGAAAAATCAAAATTCATTTTTGGTTTTGTTCTTCTTCCAATTTTCCCCATTACCTCCTTTTTCACGAAAAAAACAATATACGTAATAAATTACATTAGTTCAAAAATATTGTTCACAGCTGCAAATTAACTCAAGTTAATTTCTTAATTAAAGCTTGACCTTTAAATATTTATCTATCGTAGGTCTCATCGCTTCAGTTATGCGATATCTGGCGCGATTTTTCCTACTTCCCCCCCCGCCTTTTAATTATAATTCGAAAATATATCTATTTCCTGAATATTTAGATAACAATTAAACTTTTAATAAATTGTTTTCCTGTTAAGTCACTAATTTATGATATATTTAATGACCACAGATCTATAATAGTGCAGTGAATCATATGTGTAACGTTTATATTAGTTTCCAAAAACGATAACGAAATTTATACAACATTAAATAGATACCTACCTATTCTTTTGAAATTATCCATAAAATTGGTCATCCGATAATTCTTTAATATTTAGGGGGGCTAATTTCAGCTCTGTGTTGACTAGGTTGAATCTCCAGTGAGCAATGTGCATGTCCTAAGGCTCTACTTAACTATATATGCTCATTACGAATAGTCAAAGTTGAAACAACAGGATATTCGTTGGATATAGATATAGATATAATAATATAGAAATAATTTGGTACTGATAATGTACAATGTGATAATGAATTAAGTTCTAAAAAAATCTCCTAGACATTGTTTTTTAGGATTTTAATTTTAAGCTGTAGAATGTACTCATTAAAATTTAATTTTTTCCCAAAAAATGGAGTTTATTTCTAAGTTGAGAAAAAATATGGTGTCAATGCAAAGAAAACAACATCAATGTGTTTAAAAAATGTTTAAAAAGACACCAAGGAAAACATTTAAAAAAAATATGTTTAAAAATCTGAAAATACATAAGTAATATAATAAAAAGTGAGAAAAATATTATTGCCGCTTCTTAGTGATTTATTTCACAATGTTTTACTTTCAGTTTTATGTAGATTATTTCTAAAAGATCTAGCTTAACCACTCTATGTGAAATAGTTTGAAAACAGTCAATGGCGAACAAATTCTGATTTTAGATTCAGTTTGTTTCAAAAAATTATTTGGGATGAAACACATTAATTTAAAAAGTATATGTACAATTGTACATCGTTTGTATCATGTTATTTCATTATTGCCTTTGCTACTTTCAGAGAAAGAACTTGCAGATACCGTAGAGAACAAAACGTTGGACGTTAGTTTGGATGATTCAACGCCAGTGCCCGCAGCCGTTATAATGCAGTTTTTATTGCTTTACAAAAGAAATTTATTAATAACACGACGAAGTTACGTAAGTAAATCTTTATTCCGATATATTTTTTTTGTTGATATTGTTGCAGAAACGAATGCAAAATTTTGGCCCAGCTTTATCATATAACAGATATGTGGCAGTTTTCTATGAAAATTCACCCAGTTGTTCATAACTAAAAGTTACCTGTTATGAAAAACATTCATATAAACTACAAACAATAAAAACATTCATTATTACACCAATTAAAATATTCCGATTCGAAAGTTATATTTTATAACATGAGTATTTATTAATAACAATAACTTAGGTAAATGTTTCATCATAGACCTAAACCTTGACTAACGTAGCTCAGGCACCAAATTTCAAAAGCTAATTAATACTGCTCATTAAAAAAGTAGGTGTCATGTCCTAGCAGGTCCTTGGATTAGTTTCCAGTAAAATCTATTAATAAATATCATTGTTTTAATATACCTAAATATGAATATATTTACATATAAATTGATAGTGGCAATATTTTATTCATTTCAGATCAATGCTCTCAATAGGCTACTAGCACACATCATAATTGGAATAATATTTGGTTATCTATATAGGAACGTCGGAAGAACAGCTAATACAATTTTAGCGAACTACGTGTATCTTTATGGTACTCTACTTCTTACGGTGTATACTGGAAAAATGCCTGTTACACTATCATGTAAGTAATTTTTAAATTTTCCATCATGGTGATCAATTACCAAGACTTTATTTAAAGATTAAAATTATGCTATAAAAATTTACCCTTATTAAATACCTACCTAAAAATATTTAACGTGATGACTTAACACACTTCTCAAAATATTAATTGTTATGACATCAAGAAAAAATTCTGATCCCATTTTAATTATTTCACGTACGTATATAACATGATGTGTGATGACTATAAAGTGCATTCGGGTATTATGCAATGTCCTACTTCAAACAATATTGCAGAAAATCGATCGATCTTATATCTTATCTGAATTTAACCAAAATATGCCAACCAGTGGAGAAAAATTGTTTACAAACTATATGCTATTCTTAATTTGTTTAGTACATTTATACAAAGCTGTAAGCAAAACGGATTATTATCATTTATGCTTATTTATAAACACCTTTTTTAAAGATTTTACATAGACAGATACTAATTATGAGGTAGTGTAATAATGGTGGTAATTAGCGTTGTTATCAGGTCTGTTATTTTTATAATTTGTATTTTTTTACAAAGTTAAGGTATTAAATAAAACATATTTATCCAATTTATCGCAAAGTATGCATTTGTAAATGCTAAAATTATACATCAATTTAATGGAATTACACATTTTATAACTTATTGAATACAAGAGAACTTGCGTGAAAAATATATGTCCGAGACTTTGTACGACTATCTACTGACTGTCACGATAACTTAATTAAAAACAAATAAGAAATATAGTACATCAGTTACTTGGTGATCTCACTTCGAACTAATTCTATAGCTGTTTTAAATTCAAATATTTTTGGACAGTTTGAATCAAAATGAGTCAAATATAAACTATTAAAAAGGAATAATAGTAGGAGAGCCCTTGCTCGACCGGGATTTTTGACCTCATCGCGACACGAGGATTCAATATTTTTTTTCAATAGTTCATGTCAATATGAAAAATAATTCTATTGCGACTGACGTCTATCTCGTTGCTAAAGGGATGAAAATAATTATCGAAGATGTAAAAAAAATGGGTCATAATAGTTATTTGATTATCCGAGCTCGACCGCGGGTGGATATTAAGCAACGAAATTTTCAGGGATCCGAGAGGAAGGTGGTTCTAGCTCTCCTGAAAGTTAGGTCGATAAAACCCTCCGGGGAAGGGAGCAAGGGCCCCCGGAAAAGTAGTTTTTCAGAAAAATCGACCTTTTTAAAAAATTCATATCTTGGGTAATGTTGGAGATGGACTTAAAAAATAGTTCTTCATTTTTCCTTCTTACCCACCGTCTGCATCTCTTTCTAATCTCACAAATTTTGCGCAATCCACCGACACAGGGTATTGAAACGTTAATAACGTTCTTAATACTCGAAGGATCGCTACGAAATATAGCCTAAAAGATTTTTCCGCCACGAAGACGTCTATAAAATACGACGCCACGCGCCGACACTCACCCGAAAAAATGCCTTTGAGGCGGCAAAGTACAGGGTGATCGTTTGAAAATTCCACTTTTTAAACCCTTTTATTTTGCTTAAAAATATACCTAGCTAGTAAAAAAAAACAAAAATAGATCTGTAGCATATTTTACCAAGTTTTTGTATATGTTATGAGTCTGCATCTATCTTAATGAATATACAGGATGCGTCACATAGCCACATTTTTTTAAACGAAACATCCTGTATATTTTTAGATATTTGGATAGCCCTTTCATCACCTTTATAAATATATATAGAATTGTTATATATTTCACCCACAAATAACTGAGTTATTCAAATAAATACACCTAAATGCACAAAAAACAAGTTTAGTTTACATTTTAAAAAATTTTTTAATAAAAATAACAACAAAATAAGTAAAAATTATAACATGTTTTCAAAAATTCCACCATTATTTTCTAAACAAAGGTTTAATTTATTATGTAATTTTGTTTAAAAAAAAATTGTCTAAAAAAATTATTTAATTGTATCCAAAACTTTTAAAAATAATATTTATTTGAATAATTCAGTTATTTGTGGGTGCAATATATAACAATTCTATATGTTTATAAAGGGAATGAAAAGGGCTATCTAAATATCTAAAAATATACAGGGTGTTCCGTTTAAATAAATTGAGTATGTGGCGCACCCTGTATATTCATTAAGATAGATGCAGACCCAGAACATACAACTTTGTAAAATATGCTACAGATCTATTTTTTATTTTTTTTTTATATAGCTATATTTTTAAGCAAAATAAAAGGGTTTAAAAAGCACAATTTTCAAACGATCACCCTGTACATAAAAAACTCACACGAAATTAGAATTAGAGCGAGAGCGACTCGAACTAAACATTTTTCATGAAATTTGCCCGTCGTGATAATTTGAAATTTTGGTCGAGGGCGCTCCTACTAGCTATAAGGGTGCTTTTTCGGGGGTTTCGATAAAAAAAGTGACTATTGGAACGTGTAGATCGTCGAATTCTACCTCAAAAAAACCCTCCAATAACGTTATTTTTGCTTTAATACCCGCCGAGTTACAGGGATTGAAAACGTTGATTTGTAAGCAAACTGATTTTTCAAAGGTTTTAAGCAAATTACTCAAAGAGGATCACATTTTCGAAAAAGTTTGTCACAACAAAAAAGTTAGCTAATGAAATGACAAAAATAATCTATGAAACAAAAATTTGTTTCGGCTTATCGTTGCCGAGGTACAGTTCATGTTAGGTGCATTTGAACGTAGCCCTGAAAAGGTCACTCGCTTCAAACAGTCAAGACTCTGTTTTAAAAAAACCGTTTGACATGTACCTTGAATCAAATTGAAGCTTATTATAGTAACTTAAATTGTCTTTGGGCAAATTTTGATATCTGCTAAATCAAAAATGATACAAGGAAAAGAAAGGCAAAATTTTGATTTTTTTACATGAAAGTGCCCTTTTTGTGACAGTACCTAAATTGAAAAAGATAAAATTCCAAATTGACTTTTTTGTTAGTGATTACTTTTAATGTATACCGGGTGACCACGAGATGAGGTTACACTCTATAACTTCTTTGTTATTAAACCGATATCTTGCCGCCAAAACGAAATTTTGATACAAATTAAAAATTAAACATGTCAAATTCATTACTCTTTTGATTTCACGGCCAACTTTGGAAAAAAATTAATTTTCAATATCTTTTAAATTGTCATTTTAATATTTTTGAAAAAATTTAATTTTTCGACCATTTTGAAATGAAATGTCATTGTGTGACATATTGTATTGTAAGTTTTATAACGAATAAGATACATTACAAAAACAGGTAGAGTTGTTATTAAAATAAGAAAGTTGACATCACTTCCAGCTAAATCGGAAGTAAAAAATAAGGCTACCAAGTATCAAAAGTTGAGCATTTAGATGTTATATGCCTCACCTATAAATTTAAAATTAATCGGTTTAATAACAAATAAGTTACAGAGTGTAACGTCATCTCGTGGTCACCCGGTATACTCAAATTTTTTTGACTGTGATGGATGCATTCTCTAAAAGATTTTACACTTAATGTATTTTGAAAATTTTTGAAATATATATAATGAATTTTTTTGGCTTTGAGGTTAAATAACTAGCAGGGAAGAATCTTGGCTGAATGTTACCAGAGGCAAAGAATGATGGCATAAACTAAGGAAAACGCTACTTTTCTTAATTTTTTGGTAAAGATAATAGATATAGAAGTGTTTGAAGTTGACTCATAATAACGTTTTTTTTTTAAATTGACGCATTTAAGATGAATATAGAAAAACCGACAACCTTTATACTATTTCGACCTACCTGACCTTAAAGAGGATTAAAAAACCTTCAAAATCCTTTTTTGGGTGATTTGTGGTGTTAATTTCAAAGGAGATATATGGCCGAAATAAGAAGCGCGCCTCGTTTTAGCAAATTACGATATTGCTCGTTTGACGGTAAATTTAGTCTCGACTTCGTTAGTTATTGATTTTTTAAATTTAGGGGTGGTTTTCATCCTCTTTAGGGCTAAGACCAATTATTTTTATTGTTAGGGGATGAGTTTTATGTCTAAAAATGTAACAAATCTGCTAAGAAAGTCCTAATTTCTCAAATTAAACAAAAAATAATTAATTCGTCCATTTTACCCATTTTATATCGGTCATATTGAGGGTGCAACATAAAATTTTTAATTTCTGACTTCACATTCGTGATCAGCGACTACAAAAACCTCGACAAAAACATAAATGATATAAACTTCAATAATTTATTTTCAGTACTTCGTTAATTATTGATTTTTTTATTTTAGGGGTGGTTTTTACCCTCTTATAAGCACATCTAGTCCTTTTTAATATTTAAAGTTGATACCCTGAAGTTTAAAAATCCGCAAAAAAAAATTACAAGCAGTTATAGATTTAGTTCGAAAGTTTGGGTACTTTTTGGCATCAAGTGATATGACTGATCGTCGAGATGGTAGCATACCTGCCTCTCACCCAAAGTCCCGGGTTCGATTCCCGGCCGTGGCAATGGAAAATAGTGAGAGGGATTTTTCCATTATACACCGATATTTGAATGTGTGTCCCTTGTCTTTAAATGTGTAGCCCCCTCCCGCACAAGGCTCTTCTAGAACCTTCTGTGATAAAGGGGGTCGTAATATTACATGTTAAAAAAAATGACTAATACCTATTCATAGATAGATATTGATTGGTTATATTATATGCCCTTCCCTCCTTCCTGAATTCGGTGTTGTGCCTGCGAAAGTTTCTAGTTACGCATTTACATAGAATTAAAGTGAAAACGATAATTAGAAAATTTCGACAAAACCTATAACCATATATAAGTATCTACCTAGTTGAATTAATTTAAAAGGTGTAACAACTGCAATAATTTATGCACAAAAAAATTGAACATATAATTTCTGTTACATTTTCCTTTACCACATATCATCATTTTGAATTATCATACAATGGATTATTTCTCTACATTTTGACGTATGTAAAGAATAATTTTAAATTCAATTGTGGTGAATATTGAATAATTCATGATGATATTTACTCGCAAATTAGTTCTAAAAACCATCGACAACAATAATAACATTATGAGGTGCAATTTAATTTATTATGGCAATCATAAAACAGTTCCACAACACATATGTTAAACGTATTTCAACAATTCTTATATATTCATATACAGGATGTCCGAAAGAATGGGGTCCATACGGGGTATGCTTTCATATATCATTTTTCGGCCAAATTTCGAGACAAAATGAAATAAGTTGCTTTCCAATGTTCAATTATGCTGGGGGTGATTTTATTAACGCCACGGTAGACTAACCGTGTGATATATCATTGGATCGGGCATCGAGAGAAATAGAAAACACATGCATATTTTGCTTCATTCAAATCACCCTCTTCTCGTACATTACGAAAAAACGACAAAATTTTAAGTTGCATATAATTTTTGGCTATATATTTCGACGGAACGAGATGAAAGTGATGAAACAAGCTGTTCGATTTACCTCTCGACGTTACGTTGTTTGTTGGGGGTTGTTGGGGATGACTTTTTTAACGCCGCGACAAACTCACCGTGTGCGATATCGTTAGTTCGGGGATCGAGAGAGGAATCGAACACACATATTTTGTCTCGTATTACCACCCCTATTCTTGTAAACTGCGAAAAATTTCGGAAGTTATAGGTACTTAATTTTTTGTTACTTGTTCATTTATGTTGGAGGGTTGCTGGGGGTAACTTTTTTAACGCCGCGACAGACTAACGCCATGGCAACAGGAATCGAAATTATTTTTATTTTTAAAATACTGATGAGATTTTACTTTTTGAAAATGTTTATTGTGTTAATGAAATATAACTATTTAATACTTTGCAACTTCATTTTTATCACATCCGAAATTTCGCAAGATTGCGTTTATTCAATAGTTCTACTTCATCATTTTCAATGTCTCGCCCGGTTGCATCTTGCGAAGGACTGTGCATTTTTTATTTTATGTGGTACAACTTTCGTAGTTTTTTAAAACAATACTTATACAAGTGTTGTACAATGTATAATAATTAGTTTATATTGATATGAAAATCAATCAACACGAACTTGATAAATTAACAACTAGTGACTATATACAGGAGTCACAATTAAGGCACTAGGAATAAATCATTGTATAGCTGTACATTTTTGAAATACCTAATTATCATATCAATAAAATTAATAGGTAGGTACCTATTGGTTATTGTTGGTTCACACTGCCACTTTTCCATAAATAACTTGCCACAGCATTACAAAGCAACAGTCTTGAATTTATTATCGTTTATTATAGTAGAGAGAAAGTCTGTTTGATCACTTAATCATCTTTTTTCTTTTCTTTGCAGTCCCACTAGAAATGAGGATATTAACTAGGGAGCATTTTAATAGATGGTACAAATTAACTCCTTATTTGCTGTCTGTGGTACTAATTGAGATTCCATTTCAAGTAAGTATAACGAAAATTTACACTAACAAAGCTTTTTATAAGGTACCTACTACAAACAAATAGGCAAAGAATGTAAAAAAAAATGTAATAAAATTTGTAAATTAAATGCTTCACATAACACACTTGAAAGTTCACGTTGAACAGGAATGCATGTTATAAAAAAAATTAGCTAGGTACTTCATCAAATCATCAATCTTTGATCTGGTATTTTTCTCTGTGAATGATGAATGAAACAAAATTTGAATTGTTTAATATTATAATCATCAAATATTGCAGAAGACGATTAAAAATCATTTCTAAACTGCTTGCAAATGTAATTGACAATTTTATTTCTTACAGGTGATATGCGTTTGGTCTTATATAGCGATTTCTTATTGGTTGACGGATCAGCCGGTGGACTTCCGGGTGTATTTATTTGTTTTATTTTGCACTGCCAGCTCTCTGTGTGCCCAGTCCATGGGTTACTTTATAGGTGCAACGACTCCAATAAAGGTAAATTATTTAATTATTTATCGTAAAATGGAATGGATTGGCGATAGTCTAAGTATTTAAAATTTAATTAATAGTTTTGACTTGGACTCAGTTAAATAAAAAAAACTCTTACAACTGTTTTTCCAACGTATTCATAAATTTTATTTATTATTTCTGAAATAGTTTGCAGGAAAATCTCGAAAATCTCATCTCCATACATCACATTTTGAAGATATTCCATTTTAAAATATCCCTTGAAATTTACATTATTTGAATCAATTAACAGTTTATATTTACCCTTTCTAATTTTCAGGTTGCAGTATTCATTGCACCAGTTCTAGCCTGTTTCCTCTCAGTTTTTGGATTCTGCATAAGATATTTAGACACACCTCCATTTTTTAAATGGATATTTAATATCAGTTACTACAGAGCAGCATTCCAAAGTATTGTGTTTTCCATATATGGCTTAAACAGACAAACACTGATTTGTCCTGAAGATGAGGTTTACTGCCATTACCAAGACCCAAAGAAATTTCTAGCTGAGATGGACATGACTCAAGTAGATTTAGTTTCAAATATTTCTCTAATTGTTTTTATATGGTGCTTAATGCATGCAGCAACATATTTGACTCTGTGGATTAAACTTAATAAGCGTTAATAGACATTGCCTATAGATATGTTTCTACAATATGTTGAAGATTTACAAGTTATTAAGCCAAAGACTAATTTTTATACAATAGAATTTAATGTATTTAAAAAATGTAAGACCTATATCATAGTGATCTGCTAAAGATTAAAATTTGAACAAAAGTATTAACACCTATTATGTTAATTAGATATATTTCTTTTAAAAACTCTTCATTATATTTTTGCAATGTTTAATAATAGAATATACATCGAACAGAATACGTTTAAAATTGTGTGTCGGTGTCAAATACATCAATAATAAATTTAAAGAGTGATATTTTACATAAGACTATATTTATTATATTTATATTTTTATGTCTTAAGTAGATCTTGTGATACATGGTACATGTTGCATTATTGCCCAAAAAATAATGCGTAGGTAGTGCTTAAAAAAATGTATATAAATGCTATCAAAGCGTTATATCCCCAAATAAATACCTATTATTATAAGGACAGGAATTTTAGGTCTTAGCAAAACAATTTCTAGATTTGTAATTAGAGTTCTGATAGACAGGATTTATTATTTTTATATATTTGACCTTCATAGACCAAACATTAGTAAAAAAATTACCTATCCAAGTTTTTCTTATGAATCGTTTTAGAAATCAACTGTGTATTTTGTAATCCTTTTTTTTTGAATATCAAAACATGCAAATTATAACATTGTAGCTGACAATTTTACGTTTTTTGGATTTTAAAAAAATATGTAAGAAAATTAATATAGGTACCTACCGAAAACCATTTACTTAATTCATATAAAAAATGTGATTTAGATAAAATTATGTCACCTATATTATTATAAAGCGATAATTTTTATGTACTTATAAGTAATTTATTTTTGTATAATTTTAATAAAATTTATATACCTATAGGTTATAATTTTACCTATATGCAGTATATTAGAGCTAAGTAAAAATTTATATATATAAATGTTTCATAATATGCATAAGTATAAATAATGAATTTGTTTTTTTTTTTCTAATGCGTTAAAATCAATTTAGGAATTGTCTTTTGTTTCCTTAATATAATAATACTATTTTATAATTTGTAAGTATCACCCTCAGCACTAAGATTTCTTGCTATTTTGTTTGAAAACTAGTCAGATATTAGTCATCATATAGTGATAGGATAATGATTGGTGGAAAATATAATGTTTTTAAGTCTTATACACTCTATAATTATTTAAATTTAAAATAAAAGTATTAGTATTTCTATGGTGTTTTATTTATTATTATTATTAATATCTTGGTATAAAAAAGGACTAATACTATTGGATTAGTTTACATCTGTTTTATTTCAAAACCAAATAACTATAAAATGAAGTTATATGATAATTTCCTAAACTTCAATAATTAGGATTTTCTTATCTGACAATAATTAATATACAGTAACCGGCAGCCAAGTACGTACACGTATGAACTTATATGTAACTAGACATTTCGTATTCACTGGTGCGACAGATTAAATGAGTAACGACTATAAAATTTAAGTGCTGGGGACTCGAGCACTGGCGTCAGTCTACAGTCTACAAGATCACACCTGTGTGCACTGTAAGTCGGTTGCTTATCTATTTCACATGTCAACATAGCCCTATGTACTTACTTGGTCACCGTTTACTATATAGACACTCAGAGCTGGGCACAATTATTATGGAACGTAACCACTGTCATTAAATTACAAATTATATTTTCAAGTAGTTTGGCTAGTTTGTCTATTACCATCACATTTTTTAAGGTACCTATGCAATGCAATTAAAATTTTTTACCCAAATATAATTAAATACTATTTGTAACAATTGTTGCCCAATTCTGCTGATAATATTAATTACTTAAATAAAAGATGTTATCGAAATTAGGAAATTTTAACATGTACATTCATGATCATACAAAAATCGGACTATTCAAGCTGATTTTTGAAATTGTCTGTCATTATACATACAGGAATAGCAACACGTAAATTTTTCCCAGGTATAGTTTTAAGCCCGAAGGTTACAAATACATAGAGGAAAAATAGCGTCTCTTCTAAGCTATATATAGGGTGTAACCATTTTAAATACAGAAAATTGAGGATTCAAAAGATTTTTGAAAAATAAGTTGTTTTTGTGTTATGAAATTTTTTCAAATGTAAATAGTTTCTGAAATACAGGGCGTTGAAATTTTGAGTCATGTTTTTGTGGCACAAGTTCTGAACTTTTCAATACATTTATTCCACATTTGGCAGTCGTTTATGTTAACTGGAATCTGAGGAAATGGTAACAAATATGTGTTAAAAATATCACCAGTGTCATAGATAGAGGCAACACGACTCCTTTTTTCTTTACAACTTCTATGTCAATGGTCAAATGCAGTAAATTAAAGTATTTCTGAATTATTCACAGTTCTCCACGAAGAAATATCTCTTGCAAAATATTGATATTTCTGGTAAATCTTCCAGTAAACTGTGTTCATATTTTGTTTCACATCTCTATTGTGTTTATATGTACAAAAAGTTCATAACGCAAAAACCAGTTATTTTTCAAAAATCTATTGAATCCTCAATTTTCTGTATTTAAAATGGTTACACCCTGTACACTATTTTTTACGTGAGAGGAAGTAAAAACATCACAAAAATCCATTATTTAGAAAATAAAAATACTGGCAAACTGTTAAATAAATCCTATAGTAGCCTTTGGATCGTTTCTATGCATGACAATAAAATAATAAAAACTCCTTATAGTAAGGGAAATGGAGTGCAAAATCGATGATGAAAGGTTCCCGTCTGACGGCTGGTAAATCGAAGAGACCATATAAACACAAAAGTTTTTTCTCTCTGGAATATTTGGTATGGTGGGCGGATTGGGGAGTGGGGTGCATTCTCTTTTAATCGAATTATTACCGATATCGTTCCGCATAGGTAGTTAGTATATGTATTTCACATACCCCAATTACGCTGGCAGACAAAAACTTCCGGTAGGCGCGTGGGAAACGGAGATTAAGAAAAAATGTTTTTTTTCAATCTCCGTTTGCACACCATTTCCTATACTACTACAGCAATTTTTGGTCACTTTATTTATTTACCTAGAGGAAAAATGTTTCACTCCTGTTTCAATTTCAATACCTTAGAATCCGAGTTCTAGAGCCAATTTTACACTGGGCAAACTTAGGTGGCCCATTTTCTATGCCCACGCCTGGTACTGTAACTCAGTTATTCATTCGGAAATGCTAATAAAGGTGCAATAAAAGAAAAAAGAAAAAATTGTTAAAACTCACCTAAGTATTTGGTTAAGTAAATTATGGGGTATGATCCTCTGTCTTGCTCAAGTTAATTTATTTGATGAACAAAATAAACAATTTGCCACAGATTGGGGAGAAATAAAACATCAACGGGACACTTTTTGCAGAAAACAGGACTGATGTCAAAACATAAAATACACTGCCATAAACTTTTAAAAAATTTGTGAATCAGGTTAGATTTCCAACGATATTTAGAGCACAATTTTTTTCAAATTAATTTATTTCTTCTTTTTTGTGTTTCAATAATAAGTTCCATGAAGTATATAATTGTAATTTTACATTTGAAAGTTAAAAATTCCAATCTTTTTTAGGTTAGAATCATTTATCCAGATAGCGAATATCACGTCACTATTTTCACAATATTAGCTTAATGTTCTAACTTAAACAATAGACCAAAATTGTCTGACAGTAATATCAACGTATAAGTATATTACAATCTACTCTAATTTTATTTTCACGTGAGACTTGGTTTATCATACATCGCTGCTTCTCGCTAATTAGCAGAACTACCAAAAAAACACAAAGCACTTTTTTTTTTTGACGACTAATTCCTTATCCCATTTGTTCATTTAGCATTGGGAAATTTAAATGTCAACGAGAAAATCACAATTGGTATACTTATAAACTAAGTACTAAATTATATAAGAAAATGGTACAAGGCGTTGCAAATGGGGGGGCATGTACTTAAGGAAAGCTGCATAGCAGTCGTAGAGGCCTGCAAGTTTTTGGAAACTGATTTTAGAGATCACTGAGACCAGCTTGGAGCCCACTATTGACAGGAAGATTTGCTCAACGAGCCGTCTACTTACTATATAATTAACTAGATAAGGGGGCAGCAGCCATTATCCGTAGCAACATCAGACGACTGGAGCATTATGGGTAGAAACAGAAATAATGGCAATTCAATACCCTGACATAGTTGCAAAGTGCACAATTGAATTTAGGAAAAGGCAGGCATAAAAGTAAATGGGGCTCCTGATTTTAGTGAATCATAAAAAATTCAATAAAACCAAGTAGCATAGCATAGCAGTCGCAGGTTTCAGACATACTGAGAAACTGGTGTAAAAAAAAGGGACTTACTCTTATCCTACTCATTAGATAGTCTCTTCATAATTATATATTTAATTTATAGTTTGTTTATATTTTCTTTATAATGCACGTGAAGTACCAAATTACATTAAAAACTTCACATATCATTCACTCAAACAATTATAAATTAAAACGTAAAAAATCGACATAATGCATACTTCATTTCTTCTTTTTCTTTTTCTCAACTCCTCCACCTGAACTATCATTCTTTCTTTTTTGTGAAGATTTTGAGGTAACTTGGGTTGGTGTCCCTGACACAGAAGATGATTTTGAAGCCTTTTTCTTCTTCTCACTCCTTTCTCTTTCTTCCAGCTCAGCATTTTCTCTTTCAATTAATGTGATTAACGTGTTACATCTTCTCTGCAACTCCATTGCCGTTCTTGATTTCAAGAACCAATCAAATCTAAATTGCGGCGAGGCACGAACTGCTGCTCTAAGTTCCTCGTATACATTTTCTCTGTCGAAACCTAACTTGTGCAACATACAAACTAAAAACCTATCTTCATCCTCCATATAGTTTTTGCCCTTGTTTGTGCCATACGAAATTCTTAATTGATGGAATGGTGCGCGATACCTTGCCATTTTAGCATCCAGTGCTCTTTTAATGCTAGCCCGACGTTGAATTTTAGCTTCCCCTCTTTCAATTTGGGCCATTATTCTATCAATATCCTGCAACTCATGGCAGCGTTCCCAGAACACTGCCGAATATTCCATCACTTCTTCAGGAGTTTTTCCTTCAACGTCTTTTGCAATGTTCTCTATATCATCCCTACCATACTTCTCATTAGCTTTGATGAATTGATTAAAGTCTCTTTTACTCCAATTAGTAAATCCATGTGTCAGTAATGTTTCTTTTTCTTGCTGCTCATCTTCAGTCAAGGGCTCAGATTCGTCAATTTTCCTTTGTTCTTCTTTTTGCTGTTTTGATGCATCAGGTCCTAATTCCAGATTTTTAGGGACTTTATACCCTAGAGATTTTCTATAGTAATAAATTTCTTGATCAAGTAGCTCAAACAATCTTGGCGGAAAAAATTGAAAGTCTTGCACTATTGGTTGTTTTGGTGGTCTAGGAGCTTTAGGTGCTTTTGGTTCAGATACTCTTAAAGCTTCCCTGAAATATGCGTCGACAGCATAATTTGCTTTCCTTTCACGTTTTGGAGGTTCGATCCAAGTACTGAGGCCTATGCTCTTCTGTTTTTCACGGTAATCTTCTCCTTCAAACTGATACACTGACTCAGTTGGTGTATCAACCGTGAAGTTGCGTAAAGAAGATTCACCCAGCGTTTCCATTTTTTGAGCTAGTTGAGCAGTCTAAAAAAAAAAAATTATACTTAAGCATTGAAACATTTCGGGACAAATTTATCCTATGCAGTTTAACTATATGTGATAATAAATTACCTTGGCCTCGCCTTTCTCTAGAATTGTGTCAATATCTTCATCCGTAATTTCAGAATCTTTAGAAGCAAAAACGTGGTTAGCTCCGTGTCTAATCATGTTCAACATTTCATCTTTATTTAGAGATTGAGCTTTGGAATCCGCAAGGCGTCCTTGTTGTATAACTAATTTATCTAATCTCAACTTAATTTCAGCTCTTTCAACTATCTTTTCCTCTACGGTATTTTCGGTAATGAATCTAAAAATGAAAAAATATTAGGATTTTATTTTCAGTTTACTAATTTAAGCTGGCTATGGAATAAAAGGAATGAAATGCATAATTTTTGATTGGCAAATGACAAATGTTTTGTTACGACAAGTACTGGATTCGCCTTATTTTTTATTAAAGACAAAAGCTTGTGTAATGAAACTGTACCAAGTATGAACAGTTCTATGTATGCCACCATCTACACTCCCTGTATATTAGGATAAATTAATAACTACTTCCGTTTTCCCTTGACAGCCTGCCGTAAACCACAATACAAAATTTAAACCGAATTTCTAAAATTTTCAAAACATTAAGGAGATTTGCTAAGTAGGTTTTGCAAAATTTTGAAAACTTTTCGAAAGCCCTTTTTAAAATATTTAAATTTATATTTTTTATTCAAAACAGTTTTAATGTTTTTAAAATTTGCATATTTCTTTCTTACCTGAAAACTCGAACTTGTTTTTTCTGGCCAATTCTGTGGGCTCTGTCCATAGCCTGCAAATCCATTTGTGGATTCCAATCAGAATCATAAATAATAACCACATCTGCGGTTGCCAAGTTAATGCCGAGACCACCAGCTCTTGTCGATAACATAAAAATAAATTTACTACTACCATCCTCATTGTACTCATTAATTTGCCTTTGTCTGTCCTCATGAGGTGTCTGACCATCCAGTCGGCAGTATTGGTATTGTTTCCAGTGGCAGTAATCTTCAAGTATATCCAGCATACGTGTCATTTGTGAGAAGATAAGGACTCGAGAATCTTGCACTTTGAGCTTCGGTAGCAATTTGTCCAAAAGGACCATTTTACCGCAATTGTAAACTAAGTGTTCGTCAGTAGTATATGGTGGACCAGGCTCTGCACCATCAAACAAGTAGGGGTGATTGGTACATTTACGAAGTTGCATGAGAATGTTTTGCAATCGCATCTTCTCTACTTTTCCAGCACCATTAACAATATCAATGTCTTTCATCAAGACTTTAGTGTACCATTCACGTTGCATTTTGCTTAATCCTACATAAACTTTCACCTCTTTCTTAGGCTTTAATTTCTTCTCTACCTCTGACTTTAACCTTCTGAGTAAGAAAGGCTTTAATACTGCATGTAAACGTTCAACTAATTGGTTGTCTCCGAGACACTGATTGGTATTGAACCAAGCATCAAAGTCATCAGAAGAATTAAATACATCCGGTAACAAAAAGTTCAGCAAAGCCCAAAGTTCATGGAGATTATTTTGTAATGGAGTACCAGTAAGCAGTAACCGATTGGTTGTCTTAAATTCTCTTAGAATCTCAGAAAGTTTGGATTTTTCATTTTTGATACGATGGGCCTCATCTATAACCATGTAACGCCAATTAAACTTTTTAAACACTGACTTTTCTTTAATGCACATTTCATACGAAGTTACACAAACATCCCATTCACCAGGCATTAAAATTTCTCTAATGAAGGTACTCTGGAAAAAATAAAACAAATATACTTATTAGAGAAAATTAACAAACATAAATTCATTTTCAAAAAAAAATTTAGTTAAATAGTAGTTCAAACACATTGTTTATCGTTGTATTATATATTGTACAGGGTGATTCTTTTATCAGGGGAAATGCGTTTTTCTCGTAAACGGCTAAAGGAAACTATTTTCTGTAAAAAGTATTATATTCTTACCGACTGTTACTAAAAACTAGGATAGAAATATAACATAAATGTGCAGGGCTCTAGGCGTCGCGACGCTACAAAAAATTTTTTTCCAGCAACATACCACTTTTGTTACACCATTGGAAAGGTCTTTTGATTTCGAGTGTTTTTTCTATATTCTATTTTTCTCGATATTTATTCGTTAAAAAGTTATGATGTACTATTTGCTCCCTGAAACGGGTTTTTCACTCTCGTTAAGGGGCTGCGTAGCTCCCTTATGTAGCATATTTGGACATGTTTGTAACTTTTATACTTATTTTTATATGTAGAATTAGCTCCATAATTTGTGGACAGTAATATAGAAACACCCTGTATGGGTGATATATTATTATGGATGATGTATCCATGTTTCTAAATTGCTATCCAGACTAATAGCATGGGGTACCGTTACTAATAACCATTCAAAATAACTTGAGGTGATTCAAAAATGGACGTTAAAAATTATATATAATAAAAGTAGAACTTATCCATTAAATCAACTATTTAAAGAAACTGGTATTTTTGACATTAGGCAACTGTTCTGCCAAATCCTTCTATTATATGATTTTAAAAATAAAAATAAAAGAAATTTGATTAGTCACATACATAACACCAGATACAGGGAAGGAGGATATCAATTACCTAAGATTTACAAAACTATAGGACAAAGCTAGAAGTCTCTTAACTACTTGGCAATAAAAATATTTAACGCACTCCCAAAAGAAATACGGCAAATAATTAATTATAAAAGCTTTAGGTCCAAAGTTAGGTTATGGATAAAAATGCAAACAAGAATAGTACATTACATACCGAGCTGGGAGGTGCTTCATTACAGCCGAGGGTTGACATCTGACAGAGGCGCGTAGCGCTGAGGTCAGATGTAAACGCGAGGCTGTAATGAAAACGACCAGCGAGGTATGTATACTATTTTATTCACAATCATTGTATAATAACAATATCAGCATACAATTTTTTTATTTAATTGAATAGATAGTGAATGAGAATTAGGAAATTATGCAAAATAAGTAGGTAGGCTGCAGTGATAAAAGTTGAGCGTTGCTAGGTAACGTGCATTAAGGTTCTTCTGTCAAATAAATTAGGTTATTTCCACAAGTATTTATTATCAATAATTTCTGTTAAATTCGCTCAAAATTCTACAACAAAATGTTTGATTCTGATCATTTGTGACTTAGAGAGTGTACTTCACCAAATTTTAAAGCTGCTGAACAAAAGACAACCAGAAGATTTGCTGCCGCAAAGTGTGACGTTTAACTTGCCGGAAAAGTGTCGTTTCTAGCCGGTAAAGCTACTTTACCGGCTAGCTGGCTAGCTGGAAAAGAAGAGTGAACAAATGCCTGCCTCCCAACTTTATATAAGCTGGCAATTGAAGCATTACATATATGATTGTGAATAAAAGAAATTAATAACTTAATTAATAGGTATAAAAAAATGCTTATATATAGAAATGGCATCTTTAACGGGTTTTCCTTATATTGTAAGTAATCAATGTTGGTAATTTTGATACTTTTAGTGAAATAATTAAATAAACTGGACATAATATAACAATAAAACAGTTGCTAATTATAATTATACATTTTAGACAGTATAATATATTGTTTCGATTTAAAATACCTACCTGGCCCGTGTTAAATTATTAGAAAACAAAAAAAAAAATAGATAGGTAAACTCATTAAGTTATTGATATATATTATATTCAACTACATTTAAATCATTCTTATTAGGTCATTGATATACATTGTATTAATTCATTCTTTTAAATGTAGAAAATTGTACCCAGGCGCGGAATTTCCTTGTGGGATTACCTGATATTTATTTATTTATTTATTTATACATTGATTATGTTAATAATGCTGCACTCCTAAGCCAAAAAGACGTATCTCAAGGTTTCATTGTTTTGAGATATAGGCATATTTTGAATTTTCGAAATCGCGTCAATATTTTTAAATATTTACTAATTTTTTTTTTGTTGTTGTACTAATGTAGGAGTTAATAATGGTGTAGTTATAAATTTATATTAATTATGTCATTAGTTTTTTTTTTTTAATGAGACGTCTAATTAGTCAAGGAATTGATATATAAAAATTTGAGATATGTCATTAAAACACTACTAATTTGAAATTTTTAAATCCAATATTTTAATAATAATTTGTACAAGACTACTACACCAAGAAAAACAAATATTAACTAAATTAAAATTTTAATAATTATTAATTATGTTGGTAGATTTTCCCAGAACTTCAGCCTAATTTTCATAATTCCGCCGAAATGTTTTAATATATTGTATTTTTTATCAGCCGATATTCCCAGCACTTTTTCTTGTTTTTCACGGCTTTTAATTATTTTAGCGGTCAGAAAATTGAGGCAAATGATGGACCGTCAAAGTCGTTCTGGCATGTTATATTAAATGACCCTCTATTAGCAGTCACCTGCACCATTTCATGAATGCATGGTCTAGGATTTGTGTGGCTCAATTTGTATTGCGAGAAATAATCTTCCCAAATATAAAAATTATTCAACTCCATCGGGAATAACTGAGTTTGATGAGAAGCTCACTTTACAGCTTTTATAAAATTTTCGAAGTCATACAGTTTATTACCCATTTTCTTCATGGATATCTCAACCTTGTGATGAAAAGAATTTGCAGCCATGAAAGTATGGCCTGGCTCAAAGTATCTTATGATAGTTTCGTTTGCACATATTTCATTTGAATTTACCATATAGATTAAAAATGAAAAAAAAGTCCAATTTTTATTTTGAGCTGTGCAATTGTCCAGCCATAGGTGGTTTTTGACGTGTCTCTTTTATTAATGATAAACTGGTAGAAAGTACTGATTAGTTCATCCTTATTTCTTTTAAATAAGGTATCATGCCAAAGTGCTGCGAATGGTTTGCATGTTTTTTTTTTTTCAATTGGGCACAAAGCTCTCATTGTAAACCGTTAAACGGTGGGTTATTATCCCGCGCAAAAATCTTGTCGATAATCATTATCCCGGGTAAATGACAAACTAATTCGTTGCATGGCAACTTCCTAAACAATTCAGACGTATATCACTTATATCAGCGTTGTCTGCAAAGATCGGCAACCCAAATATCACAAATCCTAAGCGAATAAGACGCATCTCTCTGAGAAGCGACTATTTTGCATAGTAAAATGAGTTACGTCTAAATCGCTTAGGTTTTCGCATATTTTTTGAGATACGTCAAACTTTGTTAGCACTTTAAAAATACTTAACGATTGAAATACGTTTATTTCGTTATGGAAATATATAGAAAATAGCTCCAGCTATCCTAAGGTATAAAAATATGCATTTCGACCAAAACTTGAGATACGTCTTTTTGGCTTAGGACGGCAGAATGGTATAATTGTGTATATTATGTATTTATTGTATATTATATTGTGTTGTTTTTTATAAATAAATATTATTATTATTATTACAGGGTGTTAAAGATGGAAAATTTTTCAGAATAATTGGCCATAACTATTATTAACAAAAGACGAGACAAAAGATAACTTTTTGAAATTAAGCATAGGTACTATAGGTAGGTTGTTTTGTATTATTTATTGGATAGTGGTTGCAATTTTTTTTTTCAAGGATACAGCGGCGTGCGTATGGGCTAGCCAACAAATATTTTATTTGAAAACAAAGGTATGCCACTGTTTTTTTCACAAAATCCATGTGCTTATGAGATTTCCCGAAGATTTCCTGTCCCATTTATAAACTTTTTTGAATCTTTCAATGTGTCGATTAAATGCACAGTTTCCGAATAAATTAACTTCAATGATGAAAGAAACTAAAGCCAAATGCTGACTTGTAATAAAATAATTTTAATAACAATAACAAAGCGAACAATGACAAATAGGTTTTGACATGACGTGTTAGAATTAAACATTTTCAGACTCGTTATTGAGTTGCGTCCGTTTAAATAATTCGGATTTTAATTGGAACACAGCGAATAGCGGCCCCTAAAGTCTGTCTGATGAGAGATTGCAGTGGTGGAAGGGACGACAAAATCGTGCGCTTTGATCTTATTGGTTACAGAGTCAGGTAGGTTTACAATGGTGTTTACGAATACTAGTTGACAGGTCATTGAAGTTTGCGTGTATCGACTATCAAACTTGTGACTATTAAGTATTAAGTAATAAATGTGTATTATCCTTAAGTTTAACATTACAAATTAGGTATCAATTACAAATAATATAAAAGATATTGTAGCCCCTCAACAATAGCACAGTACGTAGAAGTTGAGACGTAAACTGCGGCAGTTAAAATAATTTGAATTTCATTGTCACCCTTTATAAAATATTTTGAGAGCTGAGTAAACCTCTCTCCGCCCAAGCCATGCCTACCACTGCAATCTCTCATTATACAGAATATAGAGTATATGGTTAATTTCTATAAACTCAACAGTGACAACAGTAAGGCAGTATTTAACAAATCCAACACTTAAAAGTATCACTTGACCAAATAATATAGGTTTGAAAAACTGAATGCAGGACGCCATTATATTCACGAAACGGGTATCAATAACATTTAAGTAACGTTAAAAAATATAAATATATAATTTTAAGCTTACCCTAGCTTCCTGATCACCAATTAAACATACAGCCCTAAGAGAAGGACACCATTTCTCAAATTCATTCATCCAGTTCGACAATGTAGATTTCGGCACAATGACGATGTGGGGGCCAGGAGTATTTTTGTAGTGTTTCATGAAACCCAGAAGAGAAATAGTTTGCAAAGTCTTACCCAAACCCATTTCATCAGCAAGTATCCCATTAATGCCATTTTCATACAGAGATATCATCCAATTTAAACCACGTACTTGGTAATCTCTCATTTCGCCATTCTTAATATAAAAAGGGGACGTATCAAATCTAATGGTAGGTTTGCATTTTTGGTTAGTTTCTGCAAGCAACTCTTCATCTTCCTCCTGTTCTGTTTTTCTATGTCGATGGCTGTATATTAAATAGTAGATGAATGAACAAAAATAAAACAGAATTAAGAACTGAAAGGAGTATTACAAGCAAGAAAATCGTTTATAAATTTAATTCAATTGAAATTCTGATAAAATCATAGCGAAATATTCGCCTACGTAATAGAATTCAGCTATGAATCAAATTTCAAATCAATAATTGCGAGAATAATTGTAAATTTATAAACTGCACTCTACGGTGACTGAAATGTTGGTATGTACAGGGTAAGTCACGTAAAAGGTCCACCCCATTTATTTGGGTAATTTTGAATATATTTTTGGTTTTCGGGACTCTATTCTAGATGATTTTTAACGTAGATTACGATTCTGATCAAACATTTTTATTCAACCAAACATATACAAGGTGTTTAAAAATACGTGTTTATCTTAAATGACACGCCCTATATATTTCTACACATTATTTATTTATGATACAAACATACAGGTATTATATATTTTTGAAATCCCCTCGAATAGCTGCTTAGAAATGTGTAGAAATATATAGGGTGTGTCATTTAAAAAAAACACGTATTTTAAAAATCCCTGTATATGTTTGGTTGAATTAAAAACCTTTTATCAGAATCGTAATCTACGTTAAAATTCATATAGGATAGAGTCCCGAAAACCAAAAATATATTCAAAATTACCCAAATAAATGGGGTGGACCTTTTACGTGACTTACCCTGTACTTCGGTATGTACTTACTCTGGAACTTCGTCCTTTTTTTCTTTCTTTGGTCGTCCAGATTTTGGTTTAGTAGGAGTCTTAACCTGGTTCATGAAATGCGAAAAAATTTCAGTTTGCTTTAATAAAAAATCAAATCTTTTGCCCCTATCTGATGCAACTTTGGTATCAAAGTCTTCACCTTTTGATGTAGTATCAGATGAGGATTCATTCTGTCCTAATACTACTAATTCCTGCAATTTAAAAACAATCAGCAATGTATAGGCCAAACAAAGGTTATGGGCACTTACGGGGTTTTCACTGGTGTCGGCACTGTCGGCTACTTCGACAGTCTCAGCTCTTTCCACGGCTTCTTCTGGTTTAGACATCTTTCTAACAGATCTTGTCCAATTACTAGCAACTTTTTATAAGATTATATACAACTAAGTACACTCGCAGTTATGTACAACAACCACAACCACAATCAATTCACAAAAGACGGCGGGAATGGGCATCCGGTTAAGTTGTTTTATCTTCACAAACTTTGCATTTGACAGAAAAGGAACAGTACAGTAATTTTTGTTCTAACTAGTTTTAATCACGGATACCAACATACGATTTTAAAATTTGAAAAATAAAAATAATTCATTTATTATATAATTTATGTGATGTCTTACGCCTTATAATAATATTTTATAACTTTACACCAACATAATCGAAGATAATGTCCTTCGAATAAGATTACTTTATATTTTATTTTATTAATTTTAAATTATCGGCCATATCTCGGGAAAAAGGTATTTCGATTGAATTACTACACATGTTATGTCTGGTTAGAAAACCGGTATTTTGCATATGTTCCTGGTTTTTCTTGGATCTTTAATCCTTACTAAAAGAATTCATATTTCTAATGGAAATAAAAAATTCCCGACAAAGGAGCACGTGCAGCGGCTCCATATTGAATCGGTAAAGAGGCCGCGCCTTATTTCTGCTTTGTAAGTGCGGACATTTTTATCAGCTTAGAAATATGAACTACACTTTAATTATAACCACTTTCAAAAAGTTCGATGAATAGTTATTTATCAAATATATTTAGATACAATATATTTTTGTTATTTATATACTTTTCTATAAACTGCGATGAGTATAATCTCTGCATTGATTCAAGTTTATTTACTTTAATCGTTGAGTATAAAAATACATTTTCCATTTTCACTGAACGCTTTAATACCCTGTAGATAATATTGTATAGTATATATTTGTAGGTACTTAATTATTAATATCGAAGTAACCAAAACGCGTTTGGACAAAGACTGAAATGGCGTCGAACTGTCGAAGTGCCAGACATATAATATATATATAACTTGAATAATATATAATAATAAAAAGGTGTAAGCGCTGCCCTTGCTTAATAATTACTTTTCCACCTCTATATAAATATGGTAAAAGATACAATAGTTTTCGCAAATGTATACGAATAATATAAATATAATCACCGCTCTTTTATATAACTAGTTGCACGATGCGCACCCAATCGACTGCTTTAGCATTATATTATTTTGTAATCAAAGCTATAATGGCCGGGCGCATGCAGTTTGGTTTTTTTTTGGATATTCGAATATTATGCTGCTTCAAGCTATATTTAGATCTTATATATATCTATACAAATATGTATACCCATATGATTTGAATGTTTATATCCCAAGGCTGGTAAACTCTAAAGGTTACCCAATCTGAACCTGATGACCTATCTCAATATATCATACCATACGTCACTTGGCGACCGTCGGTACATCCATCTCTGTTCTACAACAGCAGAGCAGTGTTTAATATCGTTGATTGAAGTATAATATCGTTGATTGAAGAAATACTCTTCAATCAACGTTAATATATGTATCTTTTTAGTATGTAAAATAAATGACAGACCACGGTCGCCAGCTCTGCCTCAACCCGCATTTTCCTCGCCCTAATGCTGCTCATTGATGTAACCTGTACGTCTACAAGCCTTGTATATATCCAACATCTCAACTCCTTGGAAAATTATAAAAATCTAACCGTGACCGAGTTATTCGTTCAGGTACATAGCAAGAAATTGCCTGGTAACATATGGAAGGGTGGGGCGGATGGATTTGTTTGTTGTTTGTTTATTTTACTTCACCATGGCATTTAAATTTAACATTTAAAATTTACCCACACAAAACTACGTATTATTGATCAAACGTATATCCACATAAATAATGGTAAGAAGTTATTTGCTTATTGTTTTTTATTTTCTAGTAAAAATAAAAATTAATTTGGTTATATAGGCCCAAACTGGAAGTCACAAGAAAGCAACAACCAGTAGTAGTGCTCCTCCTCCGAGAAAAAAGTCTGGACCTAAATTTGAATTAAGCGAAGACCAAAAAACAGATATAAGAGAAGCCTTTGAATTATTTGATAATGAAGGTACTGGTAAAATAGATGCAAAGGATTTGAAAGTTGCCATTAGAGCACTCGGATTTGAACCAAAAAAGGAGGAAATTAAGAAAATGATAGCTGATATTGATAAGGATGTTACTGGCAAAATTTCCTATGACAATTTTCTGCAACTGATGTCTATTAAAATGGCTGAAAAGGATTCCAAAGAAGAAATATTGAAAGCTTTCCGATTGTTTGATGATGATGAGACTGGAAAAATCAGTTTTAAGAACTTAAAAAGAGTGGCTAAGGAACTGGGGGAAAACTTAACGGACGAAGAACTGCAAGAAATGATAGATGAAGCTGATAGAGACGGAGATGGTGAAATTAACCAGGAAGAATTTCTTAGAATAATGAAAAAGACAAGTTTGTATTAAAGTTTTTGTTGGTATGTGTTTATCTTAAATGTTATTTATTTTTGAACTTGCATATAGTAAACTGTTTTGTTTTATACATGTACGAGTTATTTTTGTATCTACATTTATTTTTATAAAATGAATTATAATTCCTTTTGTGAATATTTCTTTGTAAGTCAAATTCATGCCTAATAATATGTATCTAGCAGTAAATGTTTTTGTTTATAATTGTTATAAGAACTGTCTTAAAGGTAATGGATATGTCACGATATGTGTACAGTACACTAATGATTATCGCTATACCATAGAAAATTAATGTTGATAAAATCAGCTGCATGTAGACAAGAGACTGTTTCACACCATACTAAATAATCTTGAAAAATGGGTTAATTATAAGTAATGGCTGTAGCCAATTATGACTATTCTTCAAATATCACAAGATTCCATATTACTTCTAACTCAAAAATAATATGGATACGCAGATATAGAATGTATATAATAACATGTAAATTATATTATAAGAAGTATTTGCAGAAGAAACAGAGCTAATACTTTTTTAATATTTCTGAATGAAACAATAATCGTTGTACTGCTCTAAGTGGGATACCGTTGAAATTTAATCAAGCGCAGCGCTCGTCTCTTTTTTCTCTGTATGTAACTATTCATCCTTTAATTTGTTTATATACTTTTGTATAGTGACTGTTACAATCCAGGGTGTCTCAAATTGGTGGGGATTGAGTGGTTACAACCATTTCCAGAGTAGCTGGAAAAAAATTGACGACACATTTCCAAGGTCAATTTTCGATATCTAGCTCTTACTGTTTTCGAGATATACCTAAACCAAAATTTGTATTTTTGTCATTTTGAGAGGGTACCGTAACTTCCTTATTTATGAATATTTTTCCTAACTTTAAAAACTTTCTTCGAGCACTTTTTTACGTAGATTGAAAATCTGAAAACTAAAATTTTCAGACTCTTAGGCCCTCCGCACATTAAGCTACTAAAAAGAAACTAGTTACAAACTTAAATCACCTAGCAGTTAGTTATTAGTCACTGCCCATGTATTTCAATGAGCATCCGCACACAACGCTACTAGTTGGTAACCGGTTTATAACGCGTTGGTAATGAGTCAGTCTCAACCCGACATGCAGAGTCGCTTGGCGTTTAGTTTCTAGATTCTTTTGTAAACAACTACGCAAAACGGCGAAAATGGCAGAACAATCATTGAATTTAAGACTAGTAGAAGAACTTTCAGTAGCGTCGTGTGCGATTCATAATTTGTAACTAGTTCAATCAATCAATCAATCAATCATTTATTGTATTCAAGAAAATACATTTCTCATTACAAGATGTTTGAACTTAAAATAAATCTTAAAATACTAAAATATGGAGAAAAAACAAAAATAAAATACAAAGAAGAAAAAACAACTAATGTGCTCGACAACAATATTTTGGGCAATTAAAATACATATATTTAGGCCATTATTCATTCATAATAAAAGATCTCAACTTTAGGGCGTTCACTAAATAAAAAGTTATTTTTGCCAGGAGCCTAGGGTCACCAGTGCTCAACGTTACAGCCAGACTATTTGCATCTGATATTTCATTTAAAAAAGTGATTCTATAAGGATGATACAGAGGGCATTCAAAGAATATATGTTCACTTGACTCTGGTTTATTTAAATTGCAGATTGTACATATATGTTCATTGTTTATTATATATGATACACCTTTAGAGGTAATTTTAAAGATTTTTCTATTACTTGTTCTTACTTGGGCAATTATTTTGGTTATGTACATTGGCATTCGGTGTCTCAGGTAGTTGTTATTATGTAGAGAATTATACAACCATAGACATTCGGATGATGTCAAACTGTTAAGGTCATCGGACCGTAATTTATTTTCATATAATATTAAAATTTCAGTTTGAATAGTTCTTAGATTTCTGGTGCCCCGTATGTAGGCATTCCAGAGATCAGTACGGTTCAACAAGTTAAAAGTGGATTTTACTTGGGCGACCCAGTTATATCTGATATCGCAGTTATCAGACAGTTCTAACAAGCGAAGATAACATAATTTAGGGATCCTGGAATTGTCCATTGAGATTAAATTAGCCAACCAGGATAAAGCTGTTTTAAAAACAATATAACTTAATTTAATAACGGAAGTTTCCAGCCTAACAATATAATCCGGTGTATTCCGTAGCAGAGAAAGTAGGTGTTTAAAAAAGCTAACTTGAACGCGTTCCAGTACCTCTTCGTATCTTAAACCCCATAAAGAAACGCAAAATGATAGCATCGATATTATTATTGAATTATAAAGTTTTAGTTTTGCATCCCATGAGGTCATTTTTGACTGATACATTATGGCATTAACTGCACCAAATGCCTGCTTGACTCTGGTTACTGTAGTTGTGGACATTTCCAAGAATAAAGAGGATGAACTGAATAAAACGCCTAAGTAAGAAAACTGTCTGACGACATCAAGTTTTTGATTGTTATAATAGAAATTAGAACGGTTATAGTTACTGTGGAAGCCACCCTTACTAAAGATCATAACTTTTGTTTTTGAAGTATTCACTGTAAGTTTATTAATATTTGCATAATCGGCTAAGGTTCTAAGTTTTCTATTAAGGTCAGACTGTGAATCGCTTAAAATAACTAGGTCGTCGGCATATAAAAGTAAGAGAAGATTATTTACATTATCAATATTTAAGCCTTGATGTCCCCGTTCGAAAAAAAATTGTTCTATGTCTGCGATAAACAAGGAAAACAATAACGGGCTCAAAGATTCCCCCTGCAAAACCCCTTCTGATATTTCATAAGGCTTTGAGTATACATTATTTGCTCTTATCGTCATAAATGCTTCATCGTACAAACATTTTATGATACGAATAATTTTGGAGCTAATACCTAAGGAGTAGAGTTTATTGTATAATATGTTGTGATCAATCGCGTCGAATGCTTTTCTAAAATCAACAAAGGCCACATAAACTTTGCGTCTTTTGAGTCTAAGATGTATTTGAATAATAGCGTTTAATGAGAACACATTGTCCATACAACCTCTGTTTGCTCGAAAGCCACTTTGAACCTCCGGTAGGATGTTACGCAATTCACAGTAATGAGATAGCCGGTCTAAAATAATTGAGGTAAATAGCTTAGTCATGCAGTTAACAAGAGCAATTCTTCGGTAGTTTTCAGGGTCCTCTTTGGGCCCTTTTTTATGTAGCATGGACGTTATGACATGGTACCATTCCGATGGAAGTGTTTCCTTCTCTAATATTTCATTAAATAGTTTACATATATATAATAGACTAGTTTGTGATTTATGTTTCTAACTAGTTTAGTTTCTTTTTAGTAGTTTAATGTGCGGAGGGCCTTACAGATTCTCCACTACGATCCACATTTCAATTGTTTTATGCCACAGCCAACTATATGGTTTTTATTTAAAAAAATGATGTGTGCATCATAGCGGAGAATCTGTTTAGAGTCAGAAAATTTTAGTTTTCAGATTCTCGATCTACGTAAAAAAGTGCTCTAAGGAAGTTTTTAAAGTTATAAACAATATTCATAAATAAGGAAGTTACGGCACCCTCTCAAAATGACAAAAATACAAATTTTGGCTTGTATCTCGAAAACAGTAAGAGATATCGAAATGAGTCTTTGACCGTTCAATTTGTCTCGAAAATTGACCTCGGGAATGTGTAGTCAGTTTTTTTCCAGCTACTCTGGAAATGGGTGTAATCCCCACCAATTTGAGACACCCTGTACATATGATATTTGTACATAAATCAGTGAATGCTTTTGCAAAACCATGTGGTCTTTATCTATTTCTGATTTAGGTGTCTCCGCAAAATCGATTTTTTTTTAAATCGTGAAGTTTTACCAGAAGCTCGCCTCATAAAAATTTTAAACATTAAACTAATATCGAGATAATTATGCTGTGCCCATTGTTTACAGTTACGTTGTACTTCTTGTAAGTAGCCAATTTATTTCTTCTTTTTATAACTATGTAATATACATTCTTTATATATTCTGCAGTTTCTCGCAATTATTCGTGTCTTTCATATATTTCTTGTACGGAGATACCATTTTGTTTTATATTTTTTAAGTAAAGATACTCTCCTCATAATTACAACTGGATTGTTGAAAAGTTCTTTGGTATAACGTAAATTATTTTTCTATTTGTAAAAACTTAAGTACTTCAATGTTAATTCCACTTAAAAAAATACCATACTCTCTAAATAGCACTGCTTTTCTGGTTATAATAAATTGTAACTTTTGCTGCGCCAGTTTGAATTTCAGAACAATTGAATTTATTTAAGTTATTTTGCTTGAAGTGTGGCGAATGTACATTTTGAAAATTCAGAATTTGATACGCTGTGTAATTTATACTCTGCAGCCGAAATTTACAAATACAATTTCTGTGCAAAATACAATAATTTGTTTAAAAATTTTTTAAATGAACCAAACGATTTCTTTCACACCAAAAGCACATTTTTTGTATCAAAAACATGTAAACAAATTTTTAATATTTTCTTCATGTGATAATTTCAATAAGACGAGTCTTATTTGTGATATAAATTTCTGGTCCCTAAATGAACAACACATTAAATTTATAATCAATCAGTAGAGAAATGTTGTTTGCCGTTTACTCCAAGAATGAAACATATGCACCTACGGAAAATATTCCACCTCGCATCAGCGATAACTACTATCAACGGTTAGAAAGTATCCATTATTTAAGCTATGCTAAAAATCATTTCTCTATTTTATTTAACTTCCCCAAACAACTTCTTTCTTTTGATTATAATCAGTAATTAGAACCATATTTTTGTAGCATATTTTTCTTATTTAAATAGAATAGTTATCATTTTATTTTCTGCGATTAATCCTTTGTATGTTTATACCTGATTGAGCCAATACATTAATTATTATTATTTTAATTATCTTACGATTTTAAATTGATTAATGTAATGTAATATCATGATACATCCGAGGATACATCATGATATAGCAATGTTGCACTTTGCCAAGTTTTTATATATGTACTGTATTGCACAATAAAATGTCTTAAAAAATTTTAATCTTGCATAATTTCATATTTGTACCAAACAGCATAGTGGCTCGTCCCTATAATTACTTCACTAACTTATCGAAATCGAATTTGAAAAGCATAACCTGCTCCTAAATGTGTATTCATGAACATATTAGGCAATGTAGATAACTAATACAATCATGGTAATTAGTTCCACAGTTCATATCGTAGGTATATACAGCGTGCGTAAAAAGTATTGAAACATAACTTTTAAAATATTGATTGTATAAAAAAACCCTTGGATAGGTCGATTTTTATTTTCAATTACGCAACTTTTGGTGTGATTTATAATTTATAGTTCTACACACCCCCTCCCCCAGCCACCCCAACTTTTTTTTTTTCAAATAGCAACCTACCCTTTGTGATACCCCAAAAGAAAGGTATTTTAATAGACTATTCAACGCTGTAAAGAAATCCGAAATCCGTCGATGCAATTGGCTTCCCAAACGCATGAAATAAATTTTTTTATTTAAAAATTTTAAGAATGTCATGCATGTAAGACTGTACCTGAATAAAGTGTTTCCGGGCCGATGGATAGGCAGAAGAGGGTGAATCGAATGGCCAGCCAGATCTCCGGACCTGACACCCCTCAACTTTTTTGTATCGGGTCATTTAAAGGGTTGCGTCTATAACAATAGACCAAATAATTTGGAGGATCTAAAGGATAGGATACGGGCGGAGATTGGTCGAATACCCCAAACGGCATTCGAAAACTGTTTACAAAACTTTGAACAGCGACTTGTACCGTGCATAGCTGTTAACGGAGCTCAGTTTGAACATCTTATTAGATAATTTGTTAATTTTTTTCAGTAATAAAGTTTTACTAATCTTTCCTTTTTCTTAGAAAAATATGTATATCATGAGTTTGGGAAGTCAATTGCATCGACGGATTTCAGATTTCTTTACAGAGTTGAATAGTCTATTAAAATACCTTTCGTTTGGGGTATCACAAAGGGTAGGTTGCTATTTGAAATAAAAAAGTTGGGGTGTGTAGAACTAGAAATTATAAATTGCACCAAAAGTTGCGTAATTTTTTTATATAATCAATATTTTAAAAGTTATGGTCATGTTTCAATACTTTTTACACACGCTGTATTAAGTATGTAATCTAATTTAATTCTATGATGTTTTAATAAATACATATATAGGAGCACAGTTTCTACCCAGGCTTCGACATTTCACATTTTTAATGAAGTATAGCTATAAATAAGGATATTAATTATAAATTATATTGTGCACAAAATATCACATTCCAGGAATGATTTAGTTTAATATCAACTGCAACTATTAAAAAAGATATTCGTGTATTTAAATTAAGACGATTTATTTGTATACCTACGTACGTACGTAAAATTTTACGACAGTACAGTTCGGGATAGGTTTTCACCATCCAACAATGTTGTAAATTAATTTGAATAACAAAGAAGTATTAAAATTTTGTGCAAATTTCAAATTCTTATTTTGACTAGAAAATTTGATTTTAGTAGTTTCAATTGGTTATTTTGTAAAAATTTGCTATACTTATATAACAAAGTTATAATATTTCCTATCTAATATACCAGCACTTCAGTAAACATAAGTGACTTATTTTCATACTAAGTATCTGCGATATCACAAAATACAAAAAACGTTGGTAAGCGAATTTAAGAAATTCAATATTAACCAAATAAGTTTATGGAGATATTGAAAATATAAACACAACAGGATACCTAAAATTATCAAAGTAGAAACCACAGGAATATAATAATAAATAAGTGATAAATTCTTTATTATGTATTTTTTTATTTTCATACAAATGTATATCTTATTAGTTTTTGGATATAGTACATTTTAACAATCTCATTTTATTTTCGACAATGTTTTATATTAACAGTTAAAATATCATCTCTGCATAAAAAAATTACATAGTTCTAGCATTTAATATAAAGGGAACTGAAGAATTTTAAAAACATTTCTTTGTGATTGAATGTCTCCAATGTTAGAATGGAAAGACGATTTATTGTCAAAAAAAACTTTGATGAAAATCTGATAACAAATAGTTTTATAATTTCATTATTCATTATTTCTCTTTAATCTTTAATCCATACTAATCAAATTTTATGTAGTGCAATAGTTATATTAGTGGAAGTACCTACTTGCTATAATTTATTTCTACAAGAAAATGCAACTCAAGGTGTCATTTCTTATAAGATTTATAACAATAATTCAGATTGCATCTAGCACATCATAATATGATTGGGAGCTGAATATAATTAAAATAAGTTTCGGGCCAAGCCAAATCCCGAAAATACTTGTAATTAATACCTTTTATACATTCCGTGTGTTGATGTTTATATATGAAAATATGCAATATTTCACGTTTTAACATTAGGTATTTCTTATTAATGATAGGATGTGAAGTTATGCAAGGTTTAAATGCCATTTACAAAAATAAGGCTATCACTACATTACTTGAAAAATATAAATATTATTTGAATATATTTAAAAAAGTCAACAAATCAAGACTTTAAAAACAATAACAAATTAATAATTATTACCTATGAGATTTATATTTTTTAATTACCCAGTCGTCAATTGTCTTTTTAACAGCCTATTTAAAAAATTAAAAACATTGATTTAGTTAACAACGTGATTTTACTGAACCATCTGACATCCCGAAATATGCTTTTGTGGCCATATTTATAAATAGTCCGGTTTCAACAATACCAGGAATCAATAACAGCTCTGTATTAATTTTATTCCAGTCAACATCTTGTTTAAATTCCTTCCAATCCAAGATAAAGTTTCCATTATCTGTTACTACTGGCCCAGCTTTTGCAACAGCCATTCGCATAGTGACTTGACCACCGTATACTTTCTCTATTTTATTTTGGATAGGAACGTAAGCCATTGGCGAAACTTCTATCGGTATGCCCTTTTTATATTGGTCGCCTAACTGTTTTGAATCCTTGGTGTAATCAGCTATGATAATCAATTTTTGCGAACAACTTGCGACGATTTTCTCTTGTAATAAACAACCACCACCACCCTTGATCAAATTGAGGTTAGAATCAACTTCGTCTGCCCCATCGATACAGACATCTAATTTTGGACATATATTCAAATCAGTTAATGGTAAATTGTGCTGAATTAACAGTTGTCTGGCTTGAAATGAAGTGGGAACACACTGCACTTTTAAATTTTCTTTTACTACCCGCTCAGCTAACCTCTCCACAGCAAAAACAACAGTCGTGCCACTTCCTATGCCTACTAAATTTCCGGTATTAACATGTTTATCTATTGCTGAATAGGCTGCTAACTTCTTTGCAGCTACTAATGACATGGTGGATAACAACCTTATTCGTACTGACATCCAACAGCAAACAGCACATTTAATTTAAATTAAAAACTTTACAACAGTACAACTACCTATAAACACAGTGGACGGCATAATCATAATACCAATGGTCAGTGAGGCGCCTGCGTATTTCTTGTTAACGTCAGTGGCGTTCAGCAGAACAAGTAAAGTAACAATGAACGCAAGAGTGACGAGAGCAAAGTACAGAATGATTTGTTAGATTCTTTATCGTTAGATCGTGATTGATAATGATAATATTGATGATACTATTTATTGATAGTCTGTATTTTCAATGCCGATGTCAAAGCAAATTATTAAGTAGGTAGAGTAGGTAATTGATTTCTCAAATTATGATAAGATTACAATAGGTACAGGGGCGGACTAGGAGGGGGGGGCGGCAGGGAGGCAGTTTTATACTTTTTGTTTGTTTTTTAATATATTAAATGTGTAATATTTTTGTTAATTTAAATTAAATTTAAAATCATCACTAGCCGTATTTCTTTTTCGACGTTGAATAGCTCCGCCATTTTTTATCTAAATACTAAATAATATATAAGTATCATATATTTTTGTAATCAGAAAAGAACGATCTATCGACATATGTAAAAATATACAGGGTGTTCCATAAGAAAAAAGTACATTTTTGTAATCACCCTGTATACCGTTGGCTTTACAAAACTCTGGTTAGCATATTCGAAAACTACGGAAAAAAATACAGAGGCTCGCATTTTGAAATTTAAAAATATCTTAAAAATTCGGGAGAAAAGGGTGTGGTTACTTTAACGTGGGACACCCTGTAAATATAAACGTCTAAATCTGACATAACAGTAAAATAAAGTAACTTTGTTCATTACAATTTCCAAAGGTATAAAAAACACCATAAAAACACCGATAAAGTTGTCTTGGTACTACTTTGTTGTGCTGTTATATTTCTTATGTACCTACTTCAAATGACAAATATTATCCAAAAAAACTGCACAAAAAAGCCGTTAATAAAGTTTGATGTGCTTATATGTAAACGTGTGTACAACCGGATGTCCGAAAAGTCTTGGAAGCGGTCGAATAACTCGAGAAATCCTACACTTCAGATCGAAAAATAAAAAAATACCTATGTGTTCATTATTTTTTACCCCACACACCGCCAGGGAGTGGGGAAAGGGCGGGAATTAATTAAAAATATTGGGGTGTAGAATTTGAATCTCATTGCAAATATGAAATGGGGGTTCCCACTTGAGATTTGAGAGTTACCCCCCCCCCCCCCCAACCTACCCCCAGAGGGAGGAAGTGCGGTCAACTTTGATATCACTAGATAGCAATGTGAAAATATTAAACAAAAATTTTTTTTTCAATTTTCGATCCAAAATGTATTTCTTGAGTTATTCGACCGTTTCGCCTGATACTGGGGACACCCGGTGTATGAATTATTATTGATATTACAGTGTTCAATTTAACAAAATGTGTATCTAGAATATAACTAAATGTAATCATATTACATTTTTAACATTTTCAATGACCTATAACAATCGTAATTCGTAATGAAGCAGCAAAAACAACGCCGATAATATTAATAAGAGTTATTATATATTTAGGTACCTATCTATCAAATTTCAAATTTAAAAACACAATCAATATTTATATTTAACTAAATATAAATATATATAAAATATAAGTAAATACTTGATTAAATAAACTCCGACCCTTTGACTTGTCAGTGTTGGGTATTTGTACATTTTGGAATTAATTAATATTTGGTTTATTGCCCACTGATCTATAACAATTATATTCCTTTCTTCTAACAGTTGCCTAATAGTATGCAACCATCAATGACTTTGACCTTCTGCTTACGAGCGTTTTATATTACGCCCATAATGCTAGCAACCAGTAATTTAGCTATACGAATTTTTGCTACATACTACATGAACGGATCACACGTTCTTCTAGGAGGGCACAACAAAAAACCTATTCTACAAATCAGATCCACGAAAATCTTGGAACCAAAAGAATTTTTAAAATGAAAATAATATATTATCCAAGCTACACAGTCAGGTTTTAGGTTCAGGGTCCAATCGTGATCCAACTACTATACCTATATACCTACTTTAGAATTACCTATGGAGAGCTTCCGATACTTTTTTAAATCATGATATTGAAAATTCTGTATTACACACTATATTTGACTTAATGAACCGTCAGTGCTCAATTTGCTGATTACTTATTTAATTAATAGATCGCAAAACTGTAAAATATCAATATTATTTCTAATTATGTGTGTATTAAAAAAGTGTTCCATAAGGTTCAATCCTACAACCTATACCCTCTTTATAACTTAGTGTTTCTTGGGTAAAGTGTGCATTCCACGTAAGTTGAACGATTTCGACAGCGACAGTAGTACGTATTTGTACTACTTTTTATTCAATATTATTGGTCATAATGACCACTGAACTCGACCCATCTCGGATCGCATCTATGCTATTCACATTTTTTTTACATTAGAGTAGGCTTTGGAAAATCTGAATTCTGTTATTGGTATGAATGACTGTTCTAATTACTAAGGTTATGTTGATAAAAGTCAAAAACATAACCACAAATTCAAATTGGTTCTACATAGTTGCCAGAGTGAGACCCTAAAGAAAGCAGAGCAATGTTATCAATAAAAATTTGGCAATTCCGCCAAAAATAAATGACAGTGACGATCAATTAAATCTGACACTTCAATATTTTGTCAATAGACAGTAGACAACCCTGAGACAACCTAAGAAAAACATATCATAGCCTCCCCTCATGTAAATAAAATGTGAATGGCATATACGTAATAAAATAGTCCCTCCAAATTAAATGAATGATAGCAGGCAACTAAAAATATGGTAATTCGATTTCATGGTTGCATGTGTAAGAAAACTGCTCACTTCATGAATGCAGTGTTTTTGAACATGAAATTGATTTTATTAGTTATTTTATTCCATTATTAACGTTTCACGATGGTTCAAGGAAAGTTCAACTGAACTTGGTTCAAAATCCAAGAATACTATTCTAGTCAGAATGGTATCCTTGGATTTTGAACCAATAAGTTCAGCTAAACCGAGAATATCTCGAAAACGAACGCCTTTGGACATATTTAATAAGAGCATCTTTATTATAGCATTTTGATTGGGGAATTTGAAAATAAGACGATATTTTCAAAATGTCTGACAGCAAATTTTTTATTAACAAAAAAGTGTTAGGCTACCCCTTTTTCTACAGTCATCGGTAGTCTTCAGTAACACTCGCTCACAAAAATTTAGATTCCTCTGCCTACTCTGTTTAGAGATATAGCTAAATAACTGATCTGCCCGTCGACACCCTGTATAACACCCTGTATTTTGAAAACGAAACGTTTTTCGACGAAACTGTATAGAGGTTTTAGTTTTATTTTAACGTTCTCTACAAGCTCTTAAATTTATGGTAGTCAATTCAGAAACACCTTGTATTTACATTGAGCAGTTAAAAATACAAATTTTTGTCTCTTTAATTTTATTATTGTATTATTTTGCCAACAGCTTCAGGATTATCATCAATATTTAGTGCTACGGGTCGGTATTTGTAATTCGGCTGCATAGCCCTAAATTATGTAGATACATCTGTAGTTATTGGCAAAAAAATACGACACTAAAATTTCGATACCTTGACAGTTGCTCCTCTTTATTATTATTTACTCAATGCTGTTAATAAACTTCTCACAATGAATAAAAATTAATGATGATGTAATAACACTCTCAGATAAATAATTTGAGTCTATGGATTGATAAAGACTTATTTAGAATTATCCTCTCATCTTAATTAGTGGTAGTTATTAATCCTATTTTTCTCGAAAACGGCGATTTTCTCGGCTCCTCGACAAGGGGGTCATTCTTATATAAAATTGTTCAGGAAATTCATTTCTGTCGTCAAGAATGCAAGAAAATGACACAAAAAGTGTGGTGGGAAAAATATAGGAGCCCCCTCCAGTTTAGTACGCCCCTGGTTAATATTTGCTATTGTTGATAATGCAGATTCATAACACCTACTACCGTTAGAGAGCGTGCCAAATTTTATGTCAATAGCTCAAAGAGTTCCTGAGTCATTTAAAAAAAAGACATTTGGGGCGCCAACTTCAGGGGGTGTAGCTCAGATGTCATTTGCGGACCCATGTCCGTAGGAATTTTTCTTCATATTTTCGCGCATGCAATCACCTCCCGAATTTTCCGAACGTAGTTTAGGGACACCCTGTAGGTATAATCTTTGTTTAAATCATAGCGATTAATCGAATACGAAGTCTTCAAAAATAAC
>OY796660.1:58046321-58087321 GCA_963680705.1 Rhagium mordax | reverse complement strand
TTTCTCAAGAATGTATTCGCAATTTAATAGTTAGTATACCCCGCCAGTGCGCAGAAGTATTACTCGTTAGAGGGGCCAACAACATATTAATTTTAATTTTAATAACTATTACATAATTTTTTTTGCAGTAAAGAAAGCATGCTTTTTTTCACACTTTATAAAATCTTTCTTAAAACAAGAGGAATTTTGTACTAACAATAAATTGAAAAAACAAGTTTCGAATAATCACTATACAGATACAGAGTGATGGAATAGGAATGTGAGGTTTTTTTATTAAATTCAAATTTCTTTAAAACCACTACTTTAATTCAAATACCCTTAAAGAAATTGGCCACTGCTTCTTCTAAAACTCTAAAAAAACAAGAATTTTGTTTCGAACTACCTATCTCTTACGAAAAATCGATATTCTTTTAATAAAAATATATAACCGTCACGGTGCACCTAAGTAACATTTATTAATTAGGCTTTAATATTGTTATTATTTGATTGCAATTAGCAAATTATGAAATTATGCACTTATTATTAGTAACAAATATGTTCAATTCTTTAAACTCTTCTAATATTCTTAACACAGTGAATCTGATAGTTTCAATACTATAAATATTGATATTAAAAACTAAAATAAAAGGCAAAGAAATTAACGCTATAAATATATTACCTAATACTATTAAATAAGTAGACACATACACGACATTTAAAACTAGGCGTTATTGATAGATAAGAGTAATTAATATTGAATTGTGTGATAGAATTCGTAGCATTTTAAGTAAAACAATAATAAAATAAACAATTTTCCTGCAACAGTGCGTCGGGCTTTCATAGCTCCTATACCCTACAAGTTAGGAAATCTATTCGAGTACAGTTCTTAACTAAACGTGAAGGAGTACCGCAGGAAAATATTTTCGAACGTCCAGGGTGTCACAAAAAATTGTGACGCCTGTCAGGCACGTTTTTTTAAATGAAACACCCTATATATTTTACCATATTTCAGGCCGCCTTAATGTTCCTCATTCACACCTAAAATATGAGAACATTCTAATGCTTCACTTGGAAGTAAAAAATTAAAAATAAAATATGAAGTAATTTACATCGCTAAAGAAAAACGCTCTCCATTTTTCCGAACGGACATTTGAAAACAAAACAAGGATCAAAACTTTATGATAAAGGTCGTAGGATACCGTATCTAAAATTGTTTGTGTTCCATCATGTACAGGGCACTCGAAAAATAAATTCAAATTCCAAGTATTTTAATTGATTTATCTCAATTTTTTTCAAATGGAACGCCCTGTATATTTTTACTTAGTAATATGCAGAATTTGAATGAAAACATTTTTTGTATAGGTGTTACTATTGGAATTTGTATCCGTTTTTGAGATAATTGGCAAATATTAAACATGGGCTGATAGAACGACTTCCATTTAAAGAAAATTTTAATAAAACAACAGTACATTATTAACCTACAACTACATTAAATGTTCAAAGTGTCTTCCGTTTTGCTGTAAACATAAATTTATTCGTTCTCGAAAAGACCTTTCGTTAATATTTGAGGTGAAATATTTTCAAACGCATGTATTATTCTCTCCCGCATATTTATCTCGGTTGTCGGCGGCTCGTTGTATACGATGTCCTTGATATAATCCCATAAGGAAAAAACAGTTTTAAAAAAATTTAAAATCGCACCAAAAAATCCATTAAAATCTGTCTCTATTTTCTCCATTTCTCCATTTCTCCATTTCTCCATTTCTCCATTTCCGAAGACACTTTGAACATTTAATGTAGTTGTAGTTTAATGTACTGTTGTTTTATTAAAATTAAATTTTCTTTAAATGAAAGTCGTTCTATCAGCCCATGTTTAATATTTGCCAATTATCTCAAAAACGGATTGAAATTCAAATAGTAACACCTATACAAAAAATGTTTTCATTCAAATTCTACATATTACTACGTACAAATATACAGGGTGTTCCATTTGAAAAATCTGAAATAAATCAATTTAAAATACTCGGAATTTGAATTTATTTTTCGAGTGCCCCTGTACATGATGCAACACTGACAATTTTAGATACGGTATCCTACGACTTTTATCAAAAAGTTTTGAACCTTGTTTTGTTTTCAAATCTCCGTTCGGAAAAATGGGGAGCGTTTTTCTTTAGCGATGTAAATTGCTTCATATTTAATTTTTAATTTTTTACTTCCAAGTGAAACATTAGAATGTTCTCATATTTTAGGTGCGAATGAGGAACATTAAGGCCATCTGAAATATGGTACTCAAGCTTCTAAAAAGGGGCTTTCCGCCAATGGGTTATTTTCTTATTATTTATATTCGTCTAAAACAAAAATAGGTATTGAACTTGTTAACTTAATGTAATATGCTGAGTATAAATAAAGATTATTATTATTATTATATAGGTTGTTTCATTTAAAAAAACTTGCCTGACAGGCGTCACAATTTTTTGTGACACCCTGGACGTTCGAAAATATTTTCCTACGGTGCTCCTTCACATTTAGTTAAGAACTGTACTCGAATAAATTTCCTAACTTGATAGGAGCTATGGAAGCCCGACGCACTGTTGCAGGACCATGTATAACAATAATAAAATAAACTACAAAATTACACTTCCGTTGCACAAACAGGAGAATAGAAAACCAAAATAAATATGAAATACTCAATATCAACATTGTTGAAAGTTTAAGAAGATTTGTTTAAATGTTAATTGTGGCATTTCATAAATTATTTCTCTTCCTTTTCATTTTTGGGATTTATTACCACATTTCTTGAGATTCCTATCCAAAAAAAGTTGATTTATCTAAAAAATATTCAAATTTGTGTCTGTTTCGAGAACCTTCAACGTATATGTGCAGAGTCACTGAAAATGTCGCTATCGTGAATAATGAGTTGTTTCGCTTTTTGAATTATCTTACTTCCTGTCTACTGTCAAAATTACATTAAAACTAGTTAGAGTCAGTTTTGTCGAGCCTGAGATTTCCTACAATATTACCTTTTAATTTTATTTCGTAGGATTAGTTTGCAATTTTTGTCGTATGGAATGTAAGAAAGAATGAAGGGAGTGAAAAAAGTTTTTCTCATTTTACTTTCCTTATTGGTAAGCCCCCTCGCCGACTTTGACTTCGTAGAGAGCATTTTGCACGAAACCATCATTCCTGCCTGCAACACAATAAAACGTGTCCCATTTGCTCCTCAACTTTTTGCAGCTTTTTAGCTTTGCGATGTACTTATACGCAGTCAATAGTGAGCAAAATAGAAGAATAAGAGATTTTGGTCATGTAAGGAATAATTTTACAAAAGGTCATCCTGCAGTTCCTATAGACAACCGCACAAGTTAATTGATGAAGTTGAATCAGAGAGTTCACAGTAACTCTATTTAAAACGAAACAAACGACATCCACACAAGTTACATGATCTCGATCGCAGAGTTGAATTTTGTGAATTCATAATGAGGTCATTTTCTGATAAATGGACAGAACTGACAGTATTGGCACCTAGAACCTAGAAATCCACACTGGATGGTGAAAGAGATTATCCAGTTTCCGCAACAAGTTAATGTGTTAATGTTGGAACCATTTTTTATTGGGGAATGGAAATGTTAAACGTGGAACACCATTACGTAATTGCGTTCATTAATGAAGATCCTCATATGCCGGAATATTCGATATTGACATTAACAGGTTAATATTTTCCCAAACTGATGGGAAGGAAGAAACAGATTGTGGTCAATTTCATTAAATGCATTTTCTCAAACACTCTATAGGTAACATATAAAGTGTCAAACTCTGTATGTAAAAAATATGCTTCCTCAAATATTGCTAAAAATAATAGAATTTGTCATTTAAAAAAATTGTCAATGTCATCATGATATTTGAAACTATGATGACGCCACAAAAATATTAAGATGACAAAAAATAAGCAATTCAAAATTAAAATTGACATTTCCAAGAGCCTTTCTTCTTCATGCTCTGTAAAGATTTTGTAAAATTTATTTCAACTTTTACGTGTTGTACAGTCGCTTTATTTATAAGGCAGGTGTCAACATCATAATTCAAATTCATAAATAAAAGTAATAATTTATAATAAGAAATTTTACGAAGTAATAAAATATATTTAAACAAATCTGCACCTGTTCACTTTATATCTACTGTTAAATATTAATATATTTAGGTTACATTATTGTCGGTTTTTGGCATAGATAAACATACATTAGGTTATGCATGAATTGGGTTTTGAGAAAGGCCTATCAGGAAACAATATAATACAATAAATATGTTATAGATCCAGCGGACTGATTTCCCACAATTACAAAGTCTTGAGGCGAAGAAATGGTTTACTAAGATGATTTACTGGGTAGTGAAGGCATGCAAATAAGTAAACTTTGCAGAGATACCTTTATTCCGAGTCTACTTTGAATTCTCAGGGATAACTTTCCCCGCAAGTAATACCATTTTGTATTTGTATATTATAACATAATGTAAGCAAAATTCGCAAGACAACAATAGGACTCAATGGCATCGAGCCATCATATTTAAATGCCTGAAGCCCTGCTTGAGGCCGCATATAAAATCGACCTCTTTCAAGAAAGCAAAGAAATTTCCAATAATTACTTACCTACCCAAAATTGTTTGATTTTTCATAATTACCCCATTAATCATTAACACGCACTAATCTGCAATAATCAGATTTTTGGCACCTGGGTAATTTGCAATTTAGTTTTCTTCAATAATTCTTTATAGTAAAAAGCTTCATGAATATTACCAGTTATCGAACAACGCAGTGAAAACTTTTTAATAAAAATATCTCCATACCATTTGATATCTCCAATCTCTTTGAAATATTATGTTACCATTTGGTAGGCTTCCAAGTACAATTGACTATTGCCAGTATAAAATGAGCCCTGTAATAATCATTGATATTGCGAATTTTTTCCTGATTTTGCTACTGAATCAAATTTCTGCTTTGGTTTCAAAACTCTCACTAATTATTTTATCCATTTGCGAACACCGTCTTATTGAGGATCTCTTGCCCTTGTTTTCAAAACAAATAATCATTTTAAAAACAGAAAATGTGCTAAATTTATATAAACTAGCATGTCAAGTCTTTTAGTCTCTCTTGCCAACTAGACAAAATGTCATCAATAAGAATAAATTGTATACGTTTCAGATTTATTGCGACTGTTCAGTTCTTTATTAAATTCATATGAAAATTTGACATTAAATTAATGTTGCTTCCAATGTTTTGGTTAAAATATAAGTAATTAACTTAATTTTTGCTAATAATGGTTTGCCCGCGAACAATTTGATTTAAAATATATTAGGTAATTCCTTTAGTACATTAAGCATAACTCTTTTATCCTTAAGTTTTTGACTATGCTGACCGATAATAATTAATTCCTTTGCCTAGTTTAACAAATACGAAACTCCTATTGTCGCGATTGCAGAAACAATGACTCTAAGACTTCGTCTGACAGAGTGTTTTTGAGATGAAATTTGATCATTCTTGCATATATTGCTTTCATGGAATATTTCTAGTTCATAGCAAAACAATATGCCTAAATAAATAAGGAAGTGAGAACAATTTGTGTATAACAATTTTATAGTTGCTTCGAACAGCTATTTAGATAAATATTTTTTATCATAACATAAGAAATGTTTTTAGGAAAATTTGTAATTAATTGTATAAAACTGCAACGTTTTCTACAAAATATCTCAGTAAGCCTATATTTAGTCAGCTTTACAATACGAATGAAAAGACTGAATAACTAATGGTTCAAAGTAATTTTGTGGAACTGAATTAAACTTTGTGATACGTACACTTTCTTACTCAATTATTAAAAACGTCCTGGTTTGGATATCACTTAAATCGATTTCCAATTATTCCCTTAACTGCGAATTAATATTCATGGGCAGTACTGGAACAAAAAATAATTATAGTAGTCTTGGTAATTTCGAGGAAAATAATTCCAAAAGTTCTGAGTCGCATTGAAATTATATACCTTCCCTGTTTATATAATTTATTTTGATGTTCACCCATAAATAAGTTACATTTTTATTTCTTTCTTTTTTCATACACAAACGATTTTAATAATTGCCTTGTTATAAAAAATTAAATGATAATTTTGGAACATTAAGTACGTTAACAATATTCTCCTTAGTAAATATTAAGAAACGTAATATGAACAAGTTGAAGTTAAAGTAGGGCGTTGTCGATTTTAAATAATCAGTTGATTGATTTGTGCAGGGTGTCCCAAAACGATGGGGGTTGACGGTTTCGCCAATTTGTATAAATATGTTGAGGTAATAATGTTCAAAAAAAATCTAAAGTACATTGTATAAACACCTATAGAATTAATTTATTTATGCAAAAATAAAAACAAACATCGCGGTATATAGACAAAAAAATACATAAGTAATTTTAATTAACGAGAGGCGGGATCCTAAGATTGTAAATAATAAATAACTTAGTTGACAGTTCAGTACACATATTCATGTTCCAAGAAAAAATCATGGATACATATTAATTAGTATAATAAATATGATTAAAAGTAGTGCACGTATTTTATGGCTTTGAGGACAGTGTGTGTGTGTCATGAATATTAATTTTTTTTATTCACGTGCAATTAGTTGCACTATTACGACAATCTGCATGCAGCAATCATCATTATGGCTACCTGTCTATATAATTACAAGCAAAAACCTATCGTGACTGCATTCGATTTCCAGCTACACCAACAAACGCCATTAAATTAAAAAAAAGTTATATGTATTCTAAACTGATCACTCCTCACACTGTTAATACTGGTAGCGTGAAATCAATAACATTGAGAAATTACCCAGTCGCACCAGTGGATGTATCCCACGGATACATCCACTGGTGCTAGCTAGCTTAGAATTGTAAATAAAATTCATAGGAAAGATTCTGGGACACAGACTTATTACCAAATATTTGTATACAATACTCTAAATAAATATTAATTTATTTTAATTGAGAAACGACAGTTGCAGTCCAGTATACACGTATTATTTAAACAAACTTATCTTTATTTATAAAACGTACAAGACTTACATTGTTAAAGAAAACGTTTAAACTGAAGAACAATAATTATTCAAAATTTGGTCATTTATTACGTATTTTTCATACACAGTGACAGGATTAATATATTATTAAAGAAAATATATTAATTCGCCGATTGAAATTAAGTTTCCGATAGCAATTAAATCAGAGTCTAAATCGGAAAAACATTCTATATAATTTGCAAAATGTGTTATTAGTGATTATACCTACATAGTGCATATTTTAAAATATTTTTTTGTAATAAATGTTTTATTTAACGTATTTATAATTATATAAGTTTAAAAAACGTAAAGAATAAAAAGAAATAATTCAAAGGTTGCTCAAAAAGTTCATCTATTATTGAAATAAAAATGTACCTACATGGCAGAAACACCAAATTATAACAACAACAATAAGCAATAATTTAAGTGATAATGAAAAGAACACAAAAGTAGTAGTAGGTAGTAAATATCTTCTAATATGAAATTTATAAACAATATATCCATATTATTCTATACAGGGTGGGGCATTTAAGTTGACAATGCGAGTTACTTGAAAGAAAAACATTTTGGAAAAAAAATGTTTCAGACAAAAGCGGGATCTAACGATTGTAATTAGTTTAAGTATGGTGGAGGACATGAAGGTCATTTGAAGGTCAACTTCATTTTTTTTAAATATAAACCTCTATTTTTCATTGCTTAATTACTCGCAAACAATGAGTTCAACTAGAAAAATGGTGAAAACAAAAGTTGTTTATTTTTTAGCGTAAAATATGAATCTGTAAAAAAATAAGGATTTATATTTAAAAAATACAAAGTTGACCTTGAAGTCCTTCACCAAATGAAAAAAAATTATAGTCATTAGATTCCGCTTTTGAAATGATGAAACTTCTGTCTGAAACAATTTTCTCGAAAAATTAAATGAGGACGACATTGCGCAATTTTATATCCAATAATATGCCGTGATGAAATCAAGAATATCTTGATTGGTTGATTGGTTTTGAGATTTTGGAAAAAAAAAATAAAAATTTTAAGTTTTTATTTTCATTTTTTTCTATGTTTGTTTGAAAAGATATCAAAGCAGAAGGAACTTTTTTATTGCAATTTTTCCAGTTCTACAACATAGAGTTGAAATATTTTGAATAGAACGTTTCGCCAATCCGGGGCACCCTAAACTTTGTTTTTTGTTTTTTCAAATACGGACCTGACATTGTATTTCCTAAATTCATTAGTATTTTTCATCCTGATTCCGATTCTTTGATTTGAACAATATTTTAGTTCTACTTAAAGCAAGTAAAAAACAGGCCTGTAAGTAATGAATGAATTTAATCATTACTTAATTTTTTTGGAACTGAAAATATTGCTTAAATCATCGAGTGTCATATATCGTTGGAATCGGGATGAAGAATACTAATGAATTAAGGAAAAATAATATCAGGTCCGTATTTGAAAAAACAAAGTTGAGGGTGGTCCCGATCTGACGAAACGTTCTATGCAAAATATTGTAACTCTATGTTGTAGAGCTGGAAATGTCGCAGTGAAGAACTTCTTTTAGTTTTGTTGGAAAAAAAGTTGGAAAAAATAAAAATGGAAACTCAAATTTTTTTGCAAATATCTCAAAAGCCAAACAAGATATTCTTTATTTCATCACAGCATATTATTGGATATAAAATTGTGCAACTTCGCTTCCATTTAACCAACTCTCTATCTCTTACCGTTTCCGAGATCCCAATGCGAGCATCGAATTTGACTTACCCTGTACATCTTTTTGAAGGCATCGTTTTTTTTAATAGTAACCGTAATGAATATTTTTTGCTTTGGATACTATAAATTTTGTTGTTTAATCCAATGTTTTATAACACGTTATTATAAAAATTAGTTGTTTTAACGGATTCAATAAAATAATTGCGTTCTAAAGTGGTTTCTATGATTTGTATTTCCTACAGATATTTGTATGTACTTACAGAAGTAGAACATCGATATAAATATATCAAGTTGGATATGTTTCTTATTATTATTATTGGAAAAAACCTAAATACTTAATATAAAAAACCATTGAATAGTATTTTTTACTCAATGTTAAGAACAAGATGAATATAAGTTCCCCCATGCTGAAGAAGGCTAATAAGCCAGAAACCGGTCCATGGGATGGTGACGTGCGCTGCCTGATAACAGAAGGAGTCCTTTTTTGGATTAATCCGTCTGGTGGGGCTTATTGCAATATAAAATTATTTGCTTTCTACATTCGTAGTACTGGATTTTCATCAGTTAAATGTAGATTTTTGCAAATAAGCTCTGAAAACAGTTTTTATGTCTTTTTAAAACATTAGAGGATATAGGACTAACAAACTTTGACGTAAATAGTAAAATTTACTTTTACTATTTTATCAATTTTATATATCTACTTACTAATTAAAAAATATTACTATTTTACGAAAGTAAACATTCTAACAACTTGAAAAAGTAATAATAATAAATTATCCTTAATAAACGCTTATATTTATTTAGTAATAAACAGAAAAATTGCGTTTTTCAGTTTCATTAATAGATGTTTTTTTTATATTTTGTAACACCACAATCAAGCCATCCTACGGTCATGCAACACATCATATAATTTATCGTATTTTCTTGTATAAATACAGCACTAAACGTTAACATTTTAGTAATAACATTTTCGTTCCTCTCAATTTTTTTCGGGTATTAATACACAAGAAGTCGATTTTTTTACCAGGTAAATTTGTTTGAAAAAATACCTGGTTTCCCATGAAAATGATTCGAGAATTAAGGGCATGGAAAAATCTTGACACGAAGAGGGGCGATATTTCCTATGTCCCTTAATTCGAACAAAGTTTTCATGGAAAACAGGTTTGAATCATTAAAAAAATATTCCCGAGTAGAAAATCGGCTTGCGACTGACGTCTATCTCTTTGCCAAAATGGTGAAAATAATTATCGAAGGTGTAAAAAAAATGGGTCATAATAGTTATTCGATTATTCAAGCTCGGCCGCGGATGGATATTAAGCAATTTTTAGGAATCCGAGAGGAAGGTTGGTTCTAGCTCTCCTAAAAATTCGGTCGAAAAAATCCTCTACGTAGGGGAGCAAGGGCTCCCGGAAAAAAACTGAAAACTTATTTTCGCCCTTTCTGCAATATCCATTCATAAATAAAACTTGTTTCTTTTGACTCAAACTAAACATTTTTCATGAAATCACCCGTGTCGTGATAACTCGAAATTTTGGTCGAGGGCTCTCCTACTATTACAGAAGATTAATATAAGTATGATTAAAAAATGTTATCTAAAATAATTATTAGAACAAGAAAATTGTTTACCTATATAAATAATATTTTATAATAAAAAATAGAAACTTTTTTTTTATCATATAAAATGTCAGATTTTAATAATTTCAATGACTTTTTTAGTTTGACACATGGCTACTATGAAAAGAGTAACATGCATTTTTCTCGATTTTTTCCAATGATCGATAGCCGCTTTTCTCACTTAAAAAAATCCTATTAGGCCATTTTTTTGAAAATACGTTTTGATGTGTTAAAACAATTTTATTTTAAATTTTGACGTTTAAAATATTCTATTGCATTAATTCTTGAGTAAGTAATCACGTTATAAGGAAATGGGAAAATAAAATTGTTTTTGCATGGCCTGCTCTATCATTATTTATTTTATTCTCGATGCCGAAGATGGGTGGTTATAATAACTCAAAACTATCAAAGATAAACCCATCAATATATATATTATTTGGAATCAGAAAGAAGAGATGTATCAAAGAAAGCGAAAATATTCAGGGTGTTCCATTTAGAAAAATATAAGTTTAATCTATAACATCTCTCTCGGATGTTCAATTGTTTTTCTGAGTACGTATTTGAAATCTTCAGAAGAACAAAGAGTTTTATTAACAACATTTTTTTGTATAATTAAAAACAAAGGAGTTAAGGAGTGGTTCAATATAGTATACATGAACACCCTGTACACACAAAATTTCATTAAAATATTCCATTTACTTCAAAAAAATACAAAAAAAATGTAACTTCAACTGAAACGGTTCAGTTTTCGATATAAGTTTATTAATACTCATATTAATTTCACATTTTCTATTGATTCTCAAATTATCGAAGGTAGAATTCGGGCCACCCTGTATATTACTCGTAGTATCGCTGAAATGGAATAATGCGATAAAACCAAAATAAAATGACATCGAATTGTGCTATTTTGTGAAAGTTAATTTGCAATTTTGTTACTATTCTCTTCCCAAGGTGATTATAAAATTCGTTCCTTACTAACTAAAATATTATTAGAAGTCTATTAGTGATGAATCCTTTGAATGTACTAACCACTCAACAGACACTCTTCGACATTTATCGACATTTTCTAACTTTTCCAACTACAAAATTGCCATAAGAGAATGCATTTGTATACCAAGTAATTTAGATGCATTTCATTGAATCCTCATGTCGGATATAAGTCACCATATTAATTTGCCAACATAGGACACCCAATATTATTCTCATCTACCTGTTAGCAAATCAATTCATCTTTATCTCGTAATTTTGTCCATAGTAAGATATTTACATACGAAGACCTTGAAAATTAATTTATCTCGGGGCATTTGGCTCTATGCGCCTTTTGACATTTTCGATTTGATAGGCATCGCGACGCACACACTGATATACCGACGATGAATTTTATACTGAAAATCAGTATTTTGAAAACGATTTTATCTTATTTTTATCACAAACAGATATCACATTTCCCTCCCTGTATACAGGGTGTTCATTAAGTATGTACAATAAATTTAACAGACGATTATTTGAGTAATTTTTAGACAGAAAGTTCATATAAACATGGGTCCGAAAATGCTTCGTTTTCAAGATACAGGGTGTTAAACTTTTTTAAAAAATTTGGTTTTTCGTAAATAACTTAAATATCTGTTACCCAAATTTGTTATAATTTGGCAACATTATTTGTAGTATTAAGGGGCTAATTACGCACTAACTTGATAAAATTCATTAAGTCCAGTGGCGTCCCGAGCGGCACCTTAACGAATATTACTTAAATACTTATTAATTACTTTAGTAAAATTTGTTAGTTTAGATGTTAAGAAATGTATTTAAATTAGTGTTTATTTGTTGTTGTTGTTACATATTATTAATAAAAAATTATAAAAAATGATAATGTCCAAGAGATACGTTTCCCCATGTTTCTTGTGTGGTCCAGGGATATGCAATTAATTGAATTTAATTTTTTGTCTCGAAAACTAAGCAAGATCTGAAAAAAATGCAAGAGACATAAAAATTGTATTTTTAGTTGCTTAACCCAAAAAAAAATTAAAAATTACAACATAGTCAGTGGCGTACATTTTTTTGTCAAAAATATTTGTTAAGGTGCCGCTCGGGACGCCACTGGACTTAATAAATTTTATCAAGTTAGTGCGTAATTAGCCCCTTAACACTACAAATAACATTGTCAAATTACAACAAATTTGAGTAACGGATATTCAAGATATTTACGAAAAACCACATTTTTTTAAAAAGTTTAACACCCTGTATCTTGAAAACGAAGCATTTTCGGACCCATGTTTATATGAACTTTCTGTCTTAAAATCACTCAAATAATCGTCTGTTAAATTTATTGTACATACTTAATGAACACCCTGTATTTGCAAAACATGTAATTTAAGCATTCCCAAATATTATGTCAATTGAACTTTTCAATGTACCTAATAGAAATGTTTTAAAAACTTTGTAGAAGAGATTTCGGATTCTCTACCGCCCGCGCTGAATATTTTGAAATATTCGAACATTTTGTAGTCGTCTTCTGAACATTTCAGAAGACCATGATAGTCGAGATACTCGGTTGAACCATCATGAAAACTCTTGTACACATCATCAACTTCGCAAAAACCTTAGAAAAAAATATATATTTTAAATTATTTTATACCATCGTGTTGTTTAAATAAAATATTTCACTGCTTTTTGTTAAGATTAACGTAGATATATATTTTTTTTCTTTAACATTTGCCATTTAAAACGCTATGATTTTACCCAAAAGAGATCAAATGAGAATTAACATATTAAAATAACTGTTACTTAAACGGTTAAAAACGCAACTGTTTCTTACAAAACCTGCCTGTATTCCCTAGTCTTGCGTGAAATAATCGACAAATATTACGAGAAATAAAAGTAACGTTTCAAGGCTAATAAAAAATAAAACAATAATTTCATTTACGCTTGCCGTATGTTTAAAAATCAATTATTAGCCACTGACTAAATAATTTTTATGGATATTCAATAATAAATTTTTAATAACAGTGCTCACCTAAACGTTTTTCTCACAGATATGAAGTCATTTATTTAAGTAAATATGCAAAATTTTATTTATGATTATTATTTTGACATTGGAAATGTTTTTGTTTTCGTATAGGGGGTTTAAAATCAGTTTCATGTTGCATATTATGAAGCATGCATTTATAGAAACAGTGGCGACAACATAGTGACCAATTTTTGATTGGTTGTCTAAATCGCGTGGTACCGGCAGTCACGTTATTATTTTTTTATGAGCGTCTTCTTGTCGAGAAAATCCCAACGGCTATATCTCGTTGCGATTCTTTGGATATTTAAAAAGTTATTAGCGTTTCAATACCCCATGTCGAAGAGTTTTGTAAATTTTGCGAAATTAAAAAGGCCGAATGCGTGCGCAGAGCCTTCCAAATTTCATGCACGTGCAGGGCTTGTCAAAACTTTTAAATTTTTCGTTAACGTCAAAAATGTCACTTTTCAGTTAGGATCTGCTGACCACAAAATCGCAGCTGGACCGCACAATTCACGATGTACTTTCAAGTTGGACTTTCGAGCTTGGATTTATTGCCAGAACGGCGGCCCGGCGGCCTGTTTTCGTTTGGAAATAAGGTTTAAAATTTTCGTGTTTTAGCAAAATTCGCCAAAAAATCCATAGTGCGTCCGATAGATTACACCTTATAGTCGATCCAGCGAAATTTAATGATTTATTAATATCGGTCCGAGGACGGAACCGATTACAGTTTCGGACTTGGAACGACTTCAGGACCCTGAAACAATTTTCTGTTTCTCGATAGTGCCTTTCCTTCCCTATGACATTTAATTGTATCGAGTATTGTATCCAAGTAAGAAACTGCATGTTTCAAGAGAGGATTAAACAAATGTTTTTAGTTTCCTAGTAGGGGGTCGAAAATCAGTTTCATGGCAAAATGACGTAACGCGTGAGATTTCAGCAGTTTCAGAACGGTAGACGTCAAAATTACACTTTTTCGTTCACTCCTATTGAGCCTAAAATCAGAGCGTGACCGTGCAATTCACGATGTAGTTCTAAGTTCGACCCTCTACCTTGGATTTCTTACCAAAACAGTCTCTCGGAAATTCGTTTGGAAATAGTATTTGAAGTTTTCCTGTTTTTGCAATTTTTTCAATTTTGTCAATGACTTGCAATTTGACAAATCATAGGGGTGGATTTAGGATCGGGGTTGCTTTGGGAGGTTGCCAATATCTGATTTGTACGTATTACCGAGTGTTAGACTAGGTTTGAGTGCCATTACTTTAACATGAGGTAGATTAAGCAAAAGTAAACAAAAAAATGTATCGCTGAGTTATAAAAGTCACGCTCAACAATCTCCAAGACAACTTAACATCGAGAAGCACGTCGAACAGCTTATTTCCTTTTGTCCCGTCGAAATATGTATAGCCGAAAACCATATGTAACTTAAAATTTTGTCGTTTTTCGCAATTTACAAAGATAGCGGTGATTTGAAGCAAAATAAAATATATGTTCAACTCCTCTCTCAATGCCTGATCCAATCGTATATCACACGGTTACAGTACATGCAAAATGTACAGAAATTAATCAAATAAGAAAGAAAATTGCCAAATCTTTGTAACTCTATACTTATTATTTATGTAATTTGAAGGTGGATTTTTATTGCATCCACATTTGTACGACGTATGTTAACTACGTGAAAACCAAATTTAGGCAAAATTCAGTAATCGTAGCCTTCCCTCAAGAAAAGTTTTTGTCAAATGATATAAACGAAATCCGATTAATTTCAATGTTGCCAAAAATTCTTTAAAATAATGGATTCTTTGTAAAACAAGCTGTAGATGATGTAGATTCACCTATTGTTAAAATAGCAATTGAAATATTAAATAATAGACGAACATTTGTACTTAGTTGATGAGGACGTTGATCTCCTTGTTCTATTAATCGCTTTAACTCCAGAAGAAAAAGATATATTTTTCATAAGGCCAGGAACAGGAAAAATTATATGGAAAATTCTTTCTTCGTCGGAAATACAGAAATGACAAGAACGTATAAAAATAGTTATTTACATTACTAGATGCGAAAGGTTACTTTGAGGCGTGAGGTGATTTTTGAATGGTCGAGGCGAAGCCGAGACCTTTAAAAAAACACCGAATACTTAAAAGGGCTTTCGCATCGTGAAATGTATTATATTTTTTCTACTATTCCGAAAAAAATTATGGGATTTACTAATTTAAAACTATGAAATGAAATTAATTGACGTTTTTAATAAATTTTATAGTTTAGCCTGAAAATTGTTTCCATGGCAACCAAATATTACACATTTTAATTTCTGGTGGTTTCAAACTAAAATAAACAAATAATGTTTTGTGGCGATATAAATGGGAATATTACTTGTGCCTTGTTTTACCCCAGGAAATCCAAAGCAAGGTATATGCAAACTTTGAAGCGTTTTTAAAATGGAGTAGGTAGGTACTACGTTGGGTACTACGTGCCGACAAAAATGCTGGCGTACTTCCTAGAAAGACCTTTCTTTACATATTAATACAAAATTGTTTAGTTGTATTAATTCGTTCAAATAGAACGGATTAATTTCGTTTAAAATTTGTTTTTCTACTTTTCTGTCCTGGCCGCATAAGTTTTACTTTCGTAGATAGCAACGCCTTAGCAACTAGGTAACTCGAATGTTTACTTTCGTTATCGCGCGTGTTGCTAGGGTTACAAAGTTCATTTATATAGACGGTAGTAGAAAAATACAATTTTACTGACTCATGCCTTCAGTGGTTCTGATACCACGTCTACAATATTTCAGAAAAAAAAATTAAAAGTCATCAAACTTCTTTAGAAAGAAATGCAGTTGGTTAATGTAGTAAGAACTTTCAATGGCAAGAATTCAACCCCCTCACAAGTAAAACAGGGGTGAAACCCTTTTCCTACTTGTAGGTATACGGTGCAAGGAAAATCACAAAAATGTCTCACTCAACTCATACAGATTTAATCAATTCAAAAAATCGCTGCACAAACAAAAATCAAAGTCGGAAATATTACCATCAACTTCAGAGGCAGTCGTTTAATATTCATTACGAGTATTCTAAAAAATTCAGAAATGGCTTGGCAATGAAAGAAATCCACAACAGTGGTGTTACAACCTGTGACAACACTTTTTGTGCCAACAGCAGAATCAATATTGCGCTTATCTCCTGCAACCGCAACAGAAAAGCAGGTTAAAGATGCTTACAAATTTACGGAAATTGTCAGGGAGTACGATGTCTAAATTCATACATAGATAAAATTATTTATTTATATGCCATCGATTCCGATCTTCTTTAGATACAAAGTGTGTTTCATTCAATATATATAAAATTTTAAACAACTCGATAATCCTCACTTGTACAATGATTATGTACTTTTTCATTTTGCAGAATATACTCACAGATAAACAAGCAAAAAATGAAGGAAACAAACGTAAAATTGGTAAAAAAATTTAATAAAAAAGTCAAAAATTAATATTTCTCTATAAATGAAAATATTCTTATTTTTTGAAAATTTCCCATGGTTCAATTGCCAATTTTTATTATGCATGTGAAAACCTAGTTCATCCCACGATTTTTCAAGTAGGCAGCTCCGACACACCCCTTACGTAAGGTTCGGGACTCTTAAGTTTCTTGAAACATAGGTATGTATTTTTAAACGCATATGTCTTAAGTTTCAACGAATTCACTATGTTCTTGTTCAATTTGGACACTTTTCCTGTACTATTAGCTGCGTTTAATAGTTTGCGATTAATCAATATCGGTATTTGTAATTGTTAGGAATCACTTTTCATCTTCACGAAATTATTTTAAATTATTTTAGTTTTAACATTAAAAATTTTTGTTAAGTAGTGAAAAAAATTTGTATAATACCATTTTAGTTTTCATTATGGGAATGTTTTTGTTAATAAAAAAAATAACTCTTTTTATTTTAATTTCTAAATAAAACTACTGATAATAAGATTTTAATTTTTGAAAATGTTTTGTGTTAATGAAATAACTATTTGCTACTTTGCAACAAATTTTCATTTTTATCACATCCGAAATATCACAAGATTTGCGTTCTACTTCGTCATTTTCAATGTCTCCTCCGGTTGCATCTTTGCGAAGGACTGTGAATTTTTTCTATTATAGCTTTAAATGACGTGTTTTAAGATTTTTTTAGTTTTTTTATCAAATATTACACCTCGATGATTCACCCGATAATAATATAATCAATATAATAAAACTAAGCACTGTTGGAGATTTTATAAATTCAGCGATAAATTAAATATTATTGAGACAGGTTTCACAAAAATTGCAGCACAGTCATGTAATATGAATGTCGGTATACCATCCGGCCCAGATGTTAATTTAGGTTTAATTTGCCTGCATTTAATACCTCGTTCTCGATACAGTTTAAATTTAAATTCAAATTAGTACCTGCGCAAGAGTTAGGATTCGTATGACAATTATTTTCATACTAAAAATAAGATTGCTGCAAGAAGTTATCGACAGCATGCGTTATTAATTGTAAGGTAAAAGTTCATTGTTATAATTCATCATTGTAGGTAAATTAGAATAGTATCTTTTATAATTAACAAAACGCTAGAATGTGGCCAAATTGAGTTATCGACAGCATGCGTTATTAATTGTAAGGTAAAAGTTCATTGTTATAATTCATCATTGTAGGTAAATTAGAATAGTATCTTTTATAATTAACAAAACGCTAGAATGTGGCAGGATCTGATTTTGTGAGATTTTCAATGTTTACCTACACTAATTTTGAAAAAAGTTATCCACATGGTTTAAGTTTTTGTATAAATTTTTTGAATTTAACAAGAAGTAGGCCTGTCCTTTAAGAGATTTCCATATCTGGTGTTTTACTTCAATGTAATTAATTAGTGGGTAGTTAAACCAAAGACGATACATTTGTCTGGAAGTTTTAGTGCTAGGAAAATTTTATTAGACAAAACTAGAATCAACAGTATGCTACTGGCATTTTTTATTATATTATATTGTAAGTTAAGAAAATTTTAAAAATTTAATAGCACTTGTTTATTTAAAAAAAATTTATGCTAATTTAAAATAACAGATGGCAGAACAAATGCTCCCACACTGTTAAACAAAGGGAGTCGCTGTTCAGTCGTTGTATCAATAAGACGTGTCATTATAAAAGGTGTAACCTGTTGAATTATTATTATTAAACACAGTCCACTATCAAAAAGTTACAATACAATTATTTTAATATCCTAAATTTGGGAGATACAACATTGGCCCTTCAGCCAGACAAATAAGCAACACAACAAAAACCATGAATTAACAACAAAATCAGCGTCAGTGTAGCAAGCAACACAACGGAGAGACCTACTTTGGCAAAGTGTGAGAGTTTGTGGGATTCTTTTAATCAAGTTCAAACAGATACAGCAGATTTATATAGTTCAGAATTGCAAATGAAGTATCATATAAAACCGAGTATAAAACCAATTATGCATCTGTTGTTGCAGAAGTAAATTCTTGGTAAACACATAATCCAATAAAGTTGCTCGTAGGGGCCGCAAAAAAAAATTCCAAATAGGATGATTTTTTCAGGGTTGCTTGGGGACTGCCTCAACCAAAAGATCACACTCGAACTCCTGGTACGATTTGTGCTATAGGGGTAGTTTTCTAAACATTTAGAGCACAAAAATAAGTTTTGTTTAATTCAAAAATATCACACCAAAGGTCGTTGATATCGATCCCAATTTGATTGAAATCGGATAAATATTATCTGAGTTGCGAATGGGGGGAGGGGGCATTAAAAGTGGGACACGCTGTATACCACGCTGTATTTCTATTGTTATGGCCTCTGAACCATAGACATAGGGAAATTCTCGAATATTTCAAGTCGTATTCAAAATCCAATGAGATACCTATACAATACAATACCGTTGAGGTGTGCATAGTGTGCATACTTGTTGTTCACAACTCTATAAATCGAATTATCTTAAAAACGGTTACTCTTACGAATAAAAGTCATAATATACTTCTTGTGGGAAATTCCCAAATCTACAAATTTGATAATTAATATTTTTTTCATAAAAGTGACCGTTAACGAGAGATATTCACGAAAAACCGTTTTTAATGACCTTTGACCCCTCACAAAATATTTAGCGGCACTCGGAATGATGGGGACTTTTGATATTTTATTTAGAATCACAATATCAAGGTTCATACCAAAATTCAGCTTTCCGGGAATTTTTCCAAAGTGCAATGTCTAATTTCTCTGGACTACTAGTACCACCATTAAACTAAGATAAGCCTTTGATGGGTCAGCAAAGAGAGAATCAGGAATATCATTGAGTCACAATTTAATGACAAGACTTACAATTCAAGATGATTTGTTTTCAATAGTTTTACGTTTCAGAATATATCGACAGCCGACATTACCAAGATGTACCGACAGGAGTACAGAGTTTCGTGATCTACAGAGAATGATTTGGAGATCTGATCCCAGTCAGAAAATAAAATCATATAGACTTAACACAGTGATTATGGAACAACTTCAGCTCCGTTCTCTGCCATACGAAGTTTATACCAACTGGCAATTATTGTACACAATGAAGAATTTCCTATAGTAAGTCAGGTAATCATGAACGATTTTTATGTGGATCGAACACTATTGATACAGTCAAGATATTGAAAATCGAATTAGTTTTTATTCAAAAAACAAGTGTATTTTATCTCAGTAAATGGTAATCAAAGGAGGCGTCAATTTGGGAAAAATGCGATGTGGATCAACATACACAAAAATTATCAATCAGTGACTACACTAACATATTAAAAACATTAGGATTAATTTGGGATTCATCACAAGATGTATTTCAGTTTTACATCTCACCAGAAGAAAATCATATTTCCAAAACAACAATTTTATCAACCTTATTAAGAATGTTTGACCCTTTAGGATTAACTGAACTTATCGCAATCATGGCCAAGTTATTTTTACAAAAATTATGAAAATTCGCATGATGGGTTAGGACTATCTCAAGTTGGAGTTGGAGACAGTATTAAGACTAATTGCAGAACATCAATGATATTACTAATATAATATAATATTATAACACAGGTATAAGTTTTTCTGAATTCCAGACTATTTCCACGGATTCATCTGATTTACACGCAATAACTCCTGGCCATTTCTCATTAGTAAGTCGTGTTCAGGAACACAACCAAACTTATATGGAATCACCCATTTTCTCCAATTTGATATAATTTGAAGAAAAGAGAAATTGATAGAAAATAAATAGAGGTGTATGCAAACCACTTTTATTGAAAAAATAAACAACAACTTTTCTGTAATAACACGAAACCTAAAACGTATCTTTTTCTCAAACAAAAACTTTAAAGTAATAGGGAATTTAAGAAACAAATAATAATTTTTTGTTAATTTAATAATCAGTGTTGCCACCTCTAGCCTCAATACATGCGCGAATTCGACGAGGCATGCTTTCGATTAAGTTATTAATAGTTTCTTGGGGAAGATTTTCCCATTCTTCTAAAGCTGCTTAAATCAGTTGTTCTGTGTTGCCAGGGTTATTGACTCGAGCTCTAATCCTTCTTTTAATCATATCCCATAAGTGTTCTATGGGATTAAGTCAGGTGAACAACTAGGCCACTGTAAAACAGTCACACCTTCTGTTTCCAAAAAATTTGTGGCGACTCTGCCTGTATGAGGAGGTGCATTATCGTGCATAAATAAAAAATTCTCGCCAAAAGTGCCTCTCTATGTTCTTACTATGGGTCCTAGAATTAAATCAACATACCTAGGATCTGTTAAGTTTTGTCTTATGGGAAGTAAAGGAGTTTTCTCATCCATCATAATTCCACCCCAAAACATTACAGTTCCTCCTTTGTATTTGGGGACAGATTTGGCAACAGCGAGTCTAGCCTGTCTCCTACGACCTCTCAAAACTCGAATTCGCCGGTCGTCTGAACGAAGGCCAATTCTGGTTTCATCTGAAAATAAGACATTTCGCCAGCCTTCTATCAGTTTTGATGCTCCAAACACCATTGTAAACGGTCAATTTTATGTTGTCTTGATAGTTCGGGAACCTTTAACTGTCTTCTGCTAAATAATCCTCGAGCTCGAAGCCTTTTCCTAATCGTTTCGACGGAAACGGTAATACCCGTAACTTGCAAATGTTGCCTATGAAGCTCGGGATGAGATACAGTCGGATTTCTTCTTGCTATTTGAACTAGAAGCCGGTCCTGCTCTTCAGCAGTAACTTTTCCACGACTTCTTCTTGATCGATTTTTTAAGGTTCCCAATTCTAGAAACCTTGAATAAGTTTTCGGAACGACCCGTTGTGTAACCCCTACCGTCCTTGCAATTTCTCTTTGTGACATTCCCTGTTCTACCAGAGTAATAATTATTCCCCTCTGCATGTCTCATAACCCCACATAAGGCATTTTTTCAAAAATTTTAACAGAGAAACAATTTATAACCGAACTACGATTTTATATGTGTACAGCAAAATCACCACTGTAATAGCAAATTTCATCAACTTGAAATGAACCTTTGTTATTGTTAGTAAACATATTCATCTTTTTATACGCATATCACTTTTTATAGGAAAAAATTGTTTGCCGGGGATATCGTGTGATTCCATATAAGTTTGGTTGTGTGTATGTCACAGTTGGCAAACCCGCATGAAATAGACTTTGAACGACTTGGAGTGTTAGCGATAATCAAAGATCACCATTTCACTCTTCAAATTGAAATTAGAGCGTTTTGCATAACTTTTTTCTGGACCTGACTAGATAGTGCGAATGGAGAGTGTAAGAACAAGTTCATTGATCAGTGTTGAAAATATGTTTTACTTTAAACTCACAACTCGTTTTGAAATTATCTTCTTTTCAATATGTGTATGTTAAAATATTTTTATATTTATATCTTAAGGTATTGAAAGTTAACCCTTTCAATGTTAGTTTAAGATAACAGATGTCAAAGCGAATGCTCCCACACTGTTAAACAAAGGGAGTCGCTGTTCAGTCGTCGTATCAGTAAGACGTGTTATTATAAAAGGTGGAACCTGTTGAATTATTATTATTAAATACAGGTCACTATCAAAAAGTTACAATACAATTATTTTAATATTCAAAACTTGGGAGACATTCCAGCAACACTTGAAAAGTTCCACCAGCAGCGACTAGCGAGTACGTCAAGGGAGTATTTACAGTATAAAAAAATCACCTAAAATTAACAAATTGAATTATAGATACTACTCAAAGAACTAAAAACCTCAAATAGCATATTGCATTTGTCCATTGAAGCTTTGGGAGCGATATAAACGAGGGATATTGTTGGCAATTAGAGAGATTTAGATTAAAAAATTTTAAAAAACTATTTTAATTTGGTTTTTTATTTTGGTATATCCATTCTTATATCCAATCTTATAATATAAATTGTGAGAATTTCTTATTTTATCTTCTGCATTTAACTCACTTACTAAATTATATCTTCCATAGCCTGCGGAATGCCCAACTATAGATACTAAAATTGTTCTAAAGTCGTTCAACCAAACAATAGGATAACTAACACTCTGAGGCAAGTTTGTCATATAATTTAATAATATTTTTACGAGACTTATTCTGTACTATCATTTCACTAAGAATCCCATTATTACCTGCTAATAAACATAGGATTTTCCCATGGTCCTATTCGAAATTACGTGTTAAATGATCACAGCAGCGTGTAAAAATTATAGGATTTAAGGTAATAAATAGCTTACACAGGATACCGCATAGAACATTTAAGTTGCAGGTAACCGAAATAACGTGGTGGCGTGATATCTTAAACAATTAATATTGCGCCAGAGCAACACCTAATTGATATTAGATACTAGCCTTTGCCCCGTGAAGATAAATAATTACACTGTATTGCGGCTACCCGAATACGTTATTTGTTTCCTACACGACACATATTTTTTTTAGAATTACCCGGTGGTCTGGTATTATAGCTATTTAAATGGTCTTAAACTGTGTCAATTATCGTGAGATTGTGTGTAATTTTACAGTTGACTATTTTTTTGGACAAACTAGACGCTACTTTTACCCACAAGACTAATCTAAAGTAAGGGAACAAGTTTTAAATCGTTTGATGGACATTAATAACTTCTGTATGACAGTTTTCGGATTCTCCTCCGTGTTAAATATTTTGAATTTTTGACGTTCCGACTATCTTGTGTAATCCCTTTATTTATGTGTTTGTCAGGAGGCGTGGCTTGAGTCGACCAATGCCGTTTAGCCACATATGATATTATATTTTATCGGGAGACGTAGCTTTGTTACCGGTACACCTACTATCGCGGATTAGTTATCCTTACTATTGATTTAAGCAGAATTGACTCGGTTCCATGCACACCAATACGTTTTACGTCATTGGCAGGGGTTACATCCTTCTGTTCACATAAACAATAAATACTGTAGACTCCTAGTGAATCCAGTTCTTCTGGACATGCATTGGAAAACTTGCCCAATTTTCTGTTTCGCATTTTACACACTAGACCTCTTTCGATTCTGTCCGTGTCACCTTGTATGCTTTCAAGAAAGTGATCGTATGCTTTTTCTTTTGTACTTATTGCATTCTGTCTTCTAATGGTGTTGTTTGAGACATTGGGGTCATGTCTATTTTTCTGTAAAAAAAATTTCCCACTCTAGTATTTTTGTTCCACCTCACATATTTGTTTGTCCCTGTGTACTAGTGTTTTGAAGACGACCTATTTCTACACTGGAAGTTGATGAGACTGAGGATTTAGATGCCTGTCTATATATATTGACTTTCTATACACTTGGATCCTAAGTATATGTATATTGTATATGAGGACGTCAATGAACGAAAATTTGATGTTTCGGTGTAGGTTCTAAAGATAAGTTATACACACAGTTAACATGTTATTCGCGACCATGTTGCCAGATGATAAGAATGTCATCCACAAATCAAAACTAACACATGGGTTTGAGGTCGTAGGTGTCCAGATCGTAAAGTTCAAATGCTTCCATAAATAGATATGCTTGGTGACAAAGGTGTAACTATTGTTAGTTCATTAGTTTGTTTGTTCCCATTGAAGTTGAAATAAGTGGAATCTGCGTGCAGATCAGCTGGGCTGTTGTCCATTGTATTGCAATTTTCCTAGAAAACTTTTCCAGAAATCATCAGCTACGGGAAAGACTTCAATTTCAGTAAAAACACTGCTATTATTTGAAAACAGCTATTTTAAATTTTGACATTTAAAAGTATCTTGATTGTTGAAGTATAGAAAGTTCAACATCATTAAAAGATAAGTCTTGGATTTTCAAAGAAAATGTCTCTAATAAATAAAATTCTTTGACACCTCCATGACAGAAATAGTGTCTTAACACAAATAGTTTAATAGATAAATAATTCAACAAATGTACAGTAGCCCAGGGTCGATCCAGTCAAACCATGAACAAATTAGAGACAAGCTGAAATTTGGTATATAAGTTTGTATTGGAGTCCTTAAAATACCACCAAACCCCACCGGTAATCCGCCGTGCCTGTCACCCCTAAACAACCCCCGAAAGGGGTGAAAATCGGACTTTTTCTAGTTATTTGGCAATGTCTTAAAAACAAAGCTATATACGAAAGAATATGAAGATAGAAAAATTAAAGGGCTCAGAAAAAGTGCGTTTAGCAGATATATTTTGCTTTACCAGTGGCGGAGTTATGATATTTTTAATAATTGGGTATTTTGTAAAAATATTCTCTAGCCTTTACTTATTGGATTTTGACATTAAATATACATAACAATGTATATGGATATTTTGGTAAATACATTTAATACATTCTTACATCAATAAATTAGAAATAAAAAACATACCAGTGGAGTACTATATTCTAATTTCATACAATATTTTGTATTAGCTAATAGAACTTTAACATTTTACGTGCCTATTAAATGTAACAAAATAATTATTTTAAATATTCGTGAATTTCTGTTACGAATTGAGAGGAATTATTTTCATATTAATAATATTAAGGACATAATACCGCATGTCAAGAAAACTGACTAGTTTTCCGCGTCGCCATTCGCCCCTGTATGCTCTCTTCGTATATTCTCGATACGACTCCATAACGCTAAACAAAATTTGTATATGCTACGCCCAGGAAGAAGTTCGAAACCAAATAAAATTACTAATACTTCAAAGTTGCAGCATAAGTTGGGACCTTTAATAAATGTTAAATAAATAAATAAATAAATAAATAAATAAAGTGTAAGAATAGTATTTTGTACTAAACTTCGCCCATCAATAAAGACGTTTATTATTATTATTATTATTGCCATGCACGCCATTTCCGGATGTGATGCTACATCTGGCCTGTTTACCAGGGGAAAAATTAATTTGGTCAATACTGTGAAAAAGAAGAAGTTGGTTGACCTTCTTGAAGAATTTTACAATCCAAATATATCCAAAGACAGATTGAGGACCTTAATTTCGACATTTTTTATTTCCGTATAGGTCAAAAATGGAACAAGTACCGATTTGAATAACGTCAGATACATTCTCTACCAACAGTATGTAGCAAAGCAAAGTTTAAATAAAGATTTTAATCTGGCTTCACTTCCACCGATCATAAATGCAGCTCATTACCATGCATATAGGACATTTCATCCAGCAACTCTACATACATATTTTATTTACATGTATGATTAACTTTTAGGTTCAAGCATGGTTGAATAATAGCTTACCACTCCAGGACTGGGGATGGATTTCTAGTGATTCCCGAATCTCTCCAGTCCAGATGGATCAAGATATAGACCCCAAAGGGTTCCTTAAACAAATTTTTTGCAACTGTTCATCAGGTGGTTGCAAAAGTGGATGCTCATGTCATAACCTGTTTTAATAGGGCAGTTGATAATTAGTAGGCGGAAGACGACATCTCAACATGCAAATAAAATATATTGGATAATAAGTAATTAAAAACATACATTACCTTCATTTAGTTAAACATAACCTGTAAGTATTTTAGTTTATTTAAGAAAAAGCAACTGTGCTACTTACTACATAAAAACTCATATTTTATGTATTATTATAGTTTTAATCTGTTTTGGTGTAAAAGACGTAAAATATATTAATGTAACGTAATTATTTTGTGGGAAATGTGTATTTTGTTAAAATATAATGGAATTTACAAAACGATAACTCCACCACTGGTAAAGCAAAATATATCTGCTAAAAGTAACTTTATAGGAAATTGTATGCTCTTTAAAATTTCTGTCTTCATATTTTTTCGTATATAGCTTTGTTTTTAAGACATTGCCAAAAAACTAAAAACGTCGGATTTTCACCCCTTTCGGGGGTTGTTTAGGGGTGACAGGCACGGCAGATTACTGGTGGGGTTTGGTGGTATTTTAAGGACCCCAATACAAACTTATATAACCAAATTTCAGCTTGTCTCTAATTTGTTCATGGTTTCCTATATAAAGCTTCAGATCGACCCTGGGCTACAGGTTCCGATGGAATTTAAGACAGGTTAATTAAAATGCATGCCTTGAAGCTAAGTCCTTTTCTTTGCAAAATTTCTCTACAAACACTGGTCCAACTGGATGATTGCTCATAATCAACCAATCGCTAAGACACAGAGGAGGGTAATTCCAAATAATGACCAATTGGCGTGCCCGTCATACTTTCCAAGGAATGAAGAACTGTTGCATTTCTAAATTTTTCAAATCAATGTTGAGTGACCGTCAATATAACTTTGGACATCCAACAGAGGATATTCTCATATACCTCTATACTACATTTAAATGAAACTTGACTATTGAGAGATATGAATAACGAATAGGGTATGGTATTCGTGCATTTTAAACAGATGAACATTTTTATAACCTGTCAGGCTCAGTTATGTTTATAAATATTAAATTTTCTCCCTAATAATACTAACGTTCACTTCGTATTATGATTGATCCAATATCATCAGATACCAACTTTGGTATTTCAAGTCCAATTTTGTCGCTCACTCTGTGGTTTCACAAATCGCGATCCAATATCGAGCGATGCCAGTGGTGGTGATACTGTCTTTAAGAGTTCGTTTACTTTATGGAAACTAACGCAACGTATTACCAAATATTATTTCCGCCACAAAGAACATAACTATGAAGTTTCTAGTCTCTACGCGCTCTTTACGAATCGCTTGTGATGTCTTTTGACCAACATGCAACAAGCTACAAAACATCAATCATTTGAATATTCGTTGAATTGATACATTTATTAAGTGTAATTAACCAAATTATGTTTTCACTTAAGCCAGCTAAATACTTTCATTAACTTAGTTTCCTTCAACTTCATCTATCCAAACAGAATAACTATAACTTCTGACTTATTGTTTTCAATAGCATTTTTGCTATTTTCCTTAACACAGCACATATAAATTACTATAGGTTTCTGTACCGCTACGATATCTGTTCTTGGTCAACAGTCAACACCACGATCGTTGATTGAAGTATTTAATACTTCAATCAACGCCACGATATACACGTCTGGCCACTCAGTTGTTTCGGATACAGTTCAGTAAGTTGCACCAACTCCCCTAAAAATTTCGACTCCGCCCCATAATCACGTTAGTCTGAGACGAAGCGTCGACCGTCGACTGGTTCCATTCAGGGGAGATGTGTGCAACTTACTGAACTGTATCCGAAACAACTGAGTGGCCAGGTGTATGTTCTTGTTCAAGCGTAAATTCAAAATCGTGTTTCCGTTCTGAGACAAGACATGTTCAATTTAGAAAAAATATCAACAAAGACGATATTTGGTATCAATTTGGGTAACAATCTCTTTTTTTTTTTACTGACAACAGCAGAAACCTATCCGAGTAGAGGATCAAGGTGATGGCCACCATTTATTTTAGAAATTAATATTTTGCATACACGTAGAACAAATTTTCATAAGGATTTAGTGTTAGTGCAGTTTATGTTGAATAATAAGAATTTTTTTGTCACTTTTTTTAAATAATATTAAGAAATATATTTGTTACATACAATTTCAATTATAATTCATTTATTCAAAAGTTTCGGATCTTTAGTACACACGGGTTTTAAATAATCCCATTTCACACTAAAGAGATAAAAGCAAAATAAATTTTAATATGCATGGCCATATCCTACTTACATCCATCAATGTATTAGAGAAGGACATAATATAACTTCAAGGTCTGTTGTAGTAATGGTTACCTACTTCATTATATTATTAATTGTTAGTTGTATCATACAATTTCATTAAAAAAAATATTTATAACCTTAGCAATGAAAAATACAGGGTCTCTAAACGAAAACTTGAAGAAAAAAATTAGAATTCACCGAGACCGTCGATTTCTGTTCTTGGGGGAGAATTTTTACACTCAAGCCAACTTGATATGTTCATCCCCCTATCCCCTAGCAACCCCAGTTTTAAATTTCAAATTATACTACCCTACTTCCAACACATATTTTAAAGCCCTTTCCATTGCGAATACACTGGTGTGTCGTTTTTGGGAATCGGTTGAGATTTGACAAAGTTATTGGTTAAAAACGAAAAGTTGACAAACCGATATTTGCGTACTAATTTCTACAGAAATGACCACACCTAATAAGCTTCTTATCTACTACACAGCTATCCTAAATATACAGGGGTTCCATTTAAAAAAAATTGATTTCTTGACGTGTGACTAAAATAATTTTTGACTGTGAAAATAAAACACCCTGTATAAAATTATGAAAACATAAGGACACTTTTAGTTATACTGTAGGGTACTTGTATGAGTTTGAAACAAAAATGTCTTAATTTGCAACATGATAGAAGGTATCAATATTTTTCCGGATGGTAGATATCGTCAAAATTATCCAAAAATATTAATTATCTCGGAAATTAGTAGATTTAAGGGTACGTTATGCACTAACCCAAGCTAAAATTTTATGACGAATCCAAATATGCAATAATATACAGGGTGTTCCATTTAAAATAACAAAGGTGGGTGATACTTCCGGTCTAAGCGAAAGTGATACAAAGTTGAAAATATTTTCTATAGATCCGCCATACGCAAGAACTCTTGTATACGAATTTTCACATTTCTAAATTCGACAGATCCCGAGAAACATCTAATTCCCGCTTTCCGTGAATGACCCTGAATATGATTTTTATGTTCTTACATCGAGATAAGTTTGGGAATTTAGAAAAAATCATAACTTAAATTGGATGGAGATAAAAATATATTGTCTAAATTTAGGAAGTTTTTATGAGAAATACTTAAAGAAAATATTTCAAAATCGTAAATTTGCAACACATTTTTTAAACTGGGACCTAGCTAAACAAATGTTGGACAATAAATTATAATCCCAAGTGATATAGGTAGTCATTTTTAAGTTATGGTATACACGAATAACAAAAGTATCCATAAGCTAAATTGAAAACCTCCTTATGTAGGAGAAGTATTTTAAAAAACTCTTTTAAACCCTGTTTCTTACGATTATTATAATTAATTGGCAACAAAAATAAATTGTTAATATGAAGAAATTCATAGTTTAAATATCATTTAACCGATGATAAAAATTATACTTTTCACTGACACACAAAAATAGGGCTACCTCATCTTCAGATTATGTTAATATTTGGGGAAATGCAAGTTAGTATACTGTATACCATTTTTATAATTGTAGAAACTACTTCAGTTTTAATAGACCCTCAAAAATTCCATTTCCCTTCTCTGCTATTTTTTTAAATAAAATATTTCATAACTTTTTATTATTTTTCCTATTTGTTTATAAATATGGTACTCTAGCTAACATTTACTTACCAGTTACATTAGATTTTCAGTTCTTGAGTTAACGGAAAACGTGACAGATAGATAAACGAACTACAGATGGACATTTTGAAAATTGTTGAATTTGATGACAACATTATGGTGTAAAAAAATTTATGATTTTAGAAATTCAATATATAATTTCATTTGCAGTAATTTTGACTACTGAGTGTTGAATTTTTCATTGCAATTCATTTCTTACGTATACATTGTATATACTTTACACTAATCCTCATTACATGTAAAAGGTGTAAAATAATTAAAACCATTGTGTTAATATGAATTTGACATTCTGGTAACCATTTTTTCATAAATGTTAATGCCACTTACACACACAATTTCAACCACTACACTTAAACATTCATTTATTTTGCCTTTCCTATAATTAGCAAAAATATTACCAGACACATCAACTTTTGGATCCGTACTGAAATGTTACGTAATAAATAATATTCACAAATAAAAAACTATAAACCCCCATAGTGAACTATTTTAATTACTATTTTCCACACCCTCTATTAACCCCTTCCAACGGGACAGTTAATAATTCTTCTATTTCCGGTGTGATTTGACAGGTATACTATGTTCCGGCGTCTAAACAGATGTACTTATTAGGGATGACTTTATCTTGATCGAAGATATTACGACAAGAATGTCATCATATTTAAATTAGCAAAAACGAATATTATAAATTTTTAGATCTTAGATTACGACCACATGGTAGCTTCACCCTATTCTATACCTCGAAAGTATTTAATTGTCACTATTAGCATTTCGAAGCAGGAATATCAAAATATTTATCTGCTATCTTGTTGTTTTTAATAGGGTGTTTAATTGTCTGTATTATTATATTTGAATATCTTCTTTGAGGCATCGTTCAAATCGGTTCATTTCCTGTATATTTATTAGGCGGTAATTATTTTATGTGTATATTATACACGCCCGTTAAACGGTCGTGGAATACATTATATTAAAATTAAGATTTTAAACTGTTTCATAATAAATAGCGGCTATTATGTAGTTTTCATTAAGAAAGTATAGTAAACAAACATAAAGAGAAATCACCAGGTATGTGTCAGGTCTATTCACATCAATGCGAATAATTACCATCTTAAAAACAAACAATACAAATAGTGTAGTAGTAGAGTTCAATTCATGTAGAATTTTTATTTATTATGTTGCAAAGGAATTAATATAAGAATTAATTGTCGCTAATATTGATATATTAATATGTACTACATCTCTAACAAGTATCATTGAGAAAAGTTTACGACTTTTAATATGATTTTTTAACCAATTTTTATTTAAAATATAAAAGTTTATCTTTTAAAAATATAAACTTTCTGAAAAAATTCGAAACACTGACGAATTTAATGCGAATTGAAATTCTATGATTGGGAGGATGTATTCTAATTGCCACATTAATTATATTAGTAGTGGTGCTATCACCGATTTGCTTATTTACTTTAAATATACAAAATATACAAAAAATAATAAATTTGCATTGCCTAAATTATACGCCTAATATTTGATGTAAGATATGCAATGACAAGGCCAATAAATGTGGTTTTATTGCATTTATGTTTAAATTTTCTTCTAACGAATATAAATTTGTTTTTTTTCTTGCGTAACGTAAGAAATTATTATAATTAATAGTAATATGAATTATTTTAACATTTGTTATTACATATTATGATTCTATCCTGCTGTTTTCTAGTCAGGAAGTAATCCAATCGTAAAAAAATATAAATTTATGATTTAAACTAGATGACAAAGAATATTTCCAGTTGGGAAATTATGTTGGTATCACAATGAAGTCGAGAATACAGATTTTAATATGTCTTTCTCGCATTATTAGTTTTCCCTTTACAATATCAATATTTTATACAGTGATCATGTAAAGCAATACATATTTAAACAGTGCTGTGTCCACAGAATCAGGAGTATCATTAGGTTAAAATTATTTAGGTGTAATTAAATGTAATTTATATACTCTCTCTGACCAAAAGATATAAATAGACTCCTCCCCATTAATTTTTTTGTTGCGCAGAACGTTATGCGCAACAGTCAGTTTTACTCAATAAAATTAATGAAAGCTGTGATAGCCATCAGATTTCGATGAAAACCTAACCTTAAAAAAAGCGTTTTAACATTTACTCATAATATTAATCGTTTGCATTACATACCTTAATACTTAATACACAAAACATATAAGGTTAATTCTTATAGGTACCTTAATACACAAAGTAAGATATCTTTATATAAGATAAATCTCAACGAATTCATCAACATAAACAGCTGACATAAATTAAGAAATAATATCACAAAAACGAATATGACAGTTGACAGGCGTTTTTAATACGTTTAGCGTTTATGCGTTTCGCGACAACCATAACATAAGCTGATTGGTCTGTTGCAAAAGATGTAAAAGTTTATCGCGTTCGCGAGTATTTTGTAGAGTCGGCCTTTGTCAGGGAAGTAGGCAAGGGAAGTGATATGAGTGTTCAAACACCCTGTATAATTATCTCCACGGCACCTAAAGTTGATTTCGAGATTTCATTAAATAAGAAGTAGAGGAACCAAATCAGCAGATTTTTAGGATCATCAAAATTGTTTAAATTGTTTACCCGTCTTAAGTAAAAGAATAGATATTCGATAATTGATCTGCGCTGACATATCAACAAAAATGAAAACTGATAAAGAATTACAAAACCCATTTTTTACACTTTCAATTTTAAAATGTTTGACTTTGGAAAATCAAAAATTTTCTCCTGCGGCGCATTTTTCTTGTATGCGTCACCTAGAACACCCCATAAAAAAATCCTGGCTGCGGGCCTGACCTTTGTCAGTCAAATCTAGCGGTTGCTTTGTATTCGGGTTCTATAAATACGACCAACAGAGAAATTCCATTCAAATTTAGCGGGTATTTTTGGGGCGGAGTCTATTTATATCTTTTCGTTAAACAGAGAATAGTCTCATGTAATTAGGTATGCATGTCTGTTTGAGATAAATAAATATCTGAAATAAAGTCCGATAAAATCGCTCTAAAAATCACTTATTAAAATAGATTTTGGTCCACATGGAAAAAAATGTTTTTAAAATATTTTGATGTAAATTATAACGTCATCAATTTTCATAAATAGCAATCCCCATTTTTCATAGTTTTATTTGAAGAAACACATTTTCAATCTCTTATGCAGAATGACCCATCATATTAGAAACAGCGTATACCTTATATGCAAAGAAATCAGAACCAATTAATGCTTGTTTGTTAAGGAAATTATTTTCATGCACAGATTGTAACGACTTCTTTCTGTTCTTATCGTAGTATGATGATTACTGTGTTATACATACTACATTTTATGTAGGTTATTTTTTTGTGTGCCTAATAAACTTTATAAAAAAGCTCAGCCATTTGATTAAATAATTAATTAAATAAGTACACTTTATTTAATTAAATCAAGTAAAAGATATAATAAATTAGAATTTTTAGCAACCATACGTAGTTCGTTTAATTAAAATTACTTTCTATTTCCATATTACATTTTAATAGGTAAAGTACACCTACTTACTTATGAGTGTTTTTAGAAAAGAATTAATTAGTTTGTTGTAGTTTGGTAACTAATACGTTAACAAATAAGGTAAAAGATTAAATCCACTTTCTATTCGTAGATCATTTAATTTTTTAACTTTATTAACTCATAGATGACATGTCATCTACCAGTCCTAAATTTAATGAAATTAAATGAAAGTTATTATAAGATAATCTGCACGAGCAATATTAGCAATAGCTTCTAGGTAAACTACACTTATTAGGCCCAGTGCGCTAACAGTGATTCGCCATTTAGGACAGAATAATAAATTCTGTAAAATTTTTAGATATTTACAAGCTAAAAAATTATAAAATATTAAATACAATACAAACTAAATATAATTGCAAACATTTTCTGGTTGGATGTCAGTATTACAGACCTACTTATCATATCATATGATTGAAGGTGAATCAGTAAGGAAAAGATTTTGTCATTGTCAATAGAATTTTTCTAATTCTTTCGTCTTTATTTTCAAAAGGGATAAACTGCTCTTAGGCGAAACAGTTATAAATCTCACGATTAGTCTAGTCTGGCAGTACAAATCTAAGGGAAATAAAACTATATTAGGCAAAATACAAAGAATGGCCTGCTTAGGAATAACATTCACAACCACAGCTCTAGAGGCTCTCCTAGACAAATTCTGGTAGACAGAGTACAAATAGAAGCTTAGAGATTGACAAACGATGATCGAGGGAGGAGCCCTAGAAATGTGTAACATAGATATTAGCTATTAAAACCAACACAATTAAACCGAAATTTAGCGAAACTTTTCAAGTTCTAATACTTGAAACCAGATGATCAAGTATGGTACACAAATGAATCCAAAACGGATTCAAACAGTGGTATAGGACTATATGGGACCAGTAACCAAATTAAGAATTAACCTAAGACTATATCCAACGCTATTTCAAAGTAATAGACTTCCAAAATATTGCTGGAGTACCACAATGAACTAGTGAATCTGGCAGAATGAAGAAGTTGGTTGACTACGAAAAGGATGCAGCGAGTAAAACACTTACGGATTCATACCAACTTGCAAGACATCATTTGGAACTGCTAATACAGGGTGGGCGATAGATGAGGTGAGGTCATTTACAATCAAAATAACTCCATATGTTGTTATCCAATTGTTAGTCGTTTAAAGTTTTAAAGCACTTTTTCTGTGTTTTTTAAGAAATGCCGACTCCGTCTTCGAAAAAATTCATTACAAAAAATGGCAAGTTGTTTAGGTTTCTTTTGTTATTGTTGAGCTTACTACTGATGTGTCCTTATAGCGAAAGTGTTTTCATGAACTTATCTTTCATATTACAATAATAAAACAAGTTTTTTGTAAATTTTTTATTTCTTCAAAAAAAAATTTGTCTTTTTATCGTTGATCGTCACCTTTCTATTTAAATTTAATTAAAGAATACCAATGAACTATACCTTGCTGGAATCGGCATGAATTGCAGAAATTTTAAGTATGCTGGTTCATTTTTTATTAGTAATTATTTTTTAAATAAACTTAATTCAAATCTTTGTTTTATTTTTGAGGAAATAAAAAAATTGCAAAAAACTTGTTTTATTATTGTAATATGAAAGATGAGTTCAAGAAAACAGTTTCACTATAAGGACACATCAGTAGTAAGCACAACAACAACAAAGAAAACCTAAACAAGTAGTAAATTTTTTTCTATTAATAGTTTCGATGACGGAGTCTGCATTTCTTGAAAAAACGGAAAAAATGCTGTAACTTTTAAACGACTAACAATTGGATAACAACAAATGGAGTTATTTTGATTATAAATGACCTGGCCTATCGCCCACTTTCATTTGGACCACGACTTCTGAGACACCTGTATAATAATTACGTAGAGGAGCTGCGTTGATTGAGGCACTCTCATATAGGTACCATTTAAATGAAGAAATAAAAACAATTCCTTACATTAGTGTAAGGAAGACAAATAAGAAAAGTAACAGAAGGAATGAGAGGCCACTGTATTTTAAACACCTTATCAGAGAATGAGAGGGGAAAGAAACTTCTCTTAATTTATTATGCCTTTTTGTGACCCTTAGGGAAACTATCTAGGGTTCATCTTCGAATACGTAAAATGGCAATCTAGTGACACATAACAAAAATATGGAATTCCTGGAGGCTACAGGGCTCTTGACAAAATTTGGATATTATAATGCGGCAGCCATACTGCACGGTGACACTTGAATAGTTGACATTACCGATAAGAAAACAAATTATTGTTTTTCTTTCCATTATTGCTTCGATTGAAAAAATCGTAAAAAATCAGATAGCTTAGAAATGAAGTTGGTGATTCTGCAGGTTGAGGGAGCAGTAATGCATTTTCCACCTTAGTTAAATAAATAGCTTTCTCTGTTTTGCAAACCATAAACTGAATATCACCAAAAAGTATATTTAATAAAATATAACTCATTGTAATTTATCTGAGAGGCACATCTCTCAACTTTGTGTAGGTATACAAAATCAGACTACTTGATTATAAAAAACATCATGTAAATTCAGACTTATCCAAAAATCCGTCTGGCAATATGCTGTTTATGAGATTTAATCATATTCATTTATCGCTTAGTAGGGAAATTGAATATTATTTTATTATTCACAAAAAATTGCGTTACATTATTTTCTGTCTAACTGGAAATAGTGAAACGTATATGCATAACCACTAATTTGGAAAGCAATTACCTAAGAACTTGCATAAATTTGATGTCACGAATAATCTTTAATATTTATGACGACGACATTTACCGGTCTCTCTTATAGAGAAGAATAGAGCTATTCCGTGAAAAGTATTGTACTCTAATATGCAAATAGGCAGTTATGGTCGTGCACTTATAATTACGTTCACGACTGATCAAATTATTCACTGGCCAATAGTGACACAATACAGTGTCGTGATTGGGACCTATAGTCGACTTAAAATGGAAGCTAGGAAAATGTGTCCGCAAAGCTAGAATAAATCATTGATTTTGCTGGTCTATCGTAGATTGTTATTGCAGCGACATATTTTATACCATTTTGCTTTTAAATATAATTGTTTACCTTATATTGAAAAATATTTTAATATTACTCATGAATGCATAATTTCATACGTTTTCTTGTAAAATTATGATTTAAATTACTAGGAAAACCTAAGTCGATTCCAGATATCCCTAATCATTAACTGGGCATGCAATTCTTTATTAAACCAAATATAGGCAAGGATTTTTTAACATTTATTGTTCTACAGCACGATTCCACTGGATTGGACTTGGTCGGATCAAGTTTGCAAGTTAAGATTTGGACTACGACTATTTGGGGGTAATAGTTTATAGTAATAACACACAATTTGTGTGTTTTTATATAACATATCAGTATCTCACGACCATTTTTTTTGGACAATTTATTTACTACTACTATTTTATTGACATCCTTTGGACTCTCACTTTGAGTAACTTTTTGTGGTCTGATAATTTAAAGCATGTTTTGTTCACGAAACCGGTCACGTAATAAATAATACATTGTGTACCTTGTAGGAAAGGCCTAGCATTCCCGGACGGCCGTGAAGTAACACGGAGTCCGGGAATGTGCTTTTACTGCGAGGAAACTGAAGAATCTCTTTCAAAGTTTTCCCTCTTGATTTTTGGTACATATTTTGCGATAAATATGAACCCGACCAAGCTGCATACCGAAGAACGGAAGAACGGCACAGACGTAGTTTCAAATTCGTCCGTGGTGATTTGAAAAATCTTGGAAACTATTGTACCCATTATTACCGAAAAGCAGTCTGCTATGCACAAAGCTTTTGCCTTAACACTAGTTGGAAACAGTTCACTTATCACAGATACTGGCCCAAAAGCTAAGCATACGCTAAACAGAATATTGTAAGATACCAGCGAAGTGATTGGTAACCAGTTTAAGTAAGTTTTCGACAAAAAACATTATAATCATTATTTACAATTCTCTTTCTTTGCTTGATATGCATTGTTTATAAATGACTTTGTTTAGGCTTTATACAAGCATAATAATAACAAACATATCCAAATTGATATACTTATATTGATGTTTCATCTCTAAACATGCTATTATTAAATTTATTGGACTTTCTTTAATACATGATGAATATTGGATTAAAAATTACAAAATTCAAAACGTCTAAAAACAACTTATTAAAATTTTTTTTTAACTCACCACAAAATTCATTCATTATGGTCACCAATTAAAAAACGAAGTCCACAAGAAGATGTACATACTCTTTCGCTATTACAAGCTCATCAGGTGGACGATTAATCTCGCAAAACAAATTGATTTACTTTAACTTACATTTCACAATTAACAAACTGTCATGTAACCATAAGAAACAAATTTCTATAAATAATGCCGCCTACATTTTCATGATTTCTTATAAAATACTCTACGTCTCTTTATTCGAGTCTTGTTGTGTATAAACAACCTTATTCAAGCCTTAAATTGGCCCAATAATAACAAAATTATCTAATATATTCATTGGTGTTCCATTTCTGAACATGCAAATATAATTATCAATGAATATATTAGAAAATTTTTGGCCAAAGCACAGCGTATGCAAGGTCAGAAAATGGGAAAAAAAATATATTAGGTAATTTTGTTATTATTGGGCCAATATAAGGCTTGAATATGGTTGTTTATACACAACAAGTCTCGAATAAAGAGAGGTAGAGTATTTTATAAGAAATCATAAAAATGTAGGCGGCATTAATTATAGAAATTTGTTTCTTATGGTTACATGACAGTTTGTTAATTGTGAAATGTAAGTTCAAGTAAATCAATTTGTTTTGCGAGATTAATCATCCACCTGATGAGCTTATAATAGCGAAAGAATATGTACATCTTCTTGTGGACTTCGTGTTTTAATTGGTGACCATAATGAATGAATTTTGTGGTGAGTTAAAAAAAAATAAATAAATTTTAAAAGTTGTTTTTAGACGTTTTGAATTTTGTAATTTTTATTCCAATATTCATCATGTATTAAAGAAAGTCCAATAAATTTAATAATAGCATGTTTAGAGATGAAACATCAATATAAGTATATCAATTTGGATATGTTTGTTATTATTATGCTTGTATAAAGCCTAAACAAAATCATTTATAAATATTATAATCATTGAGATAAAAATGCAGGGCTAGAGGAAAATCAGTAACGCACAGCCTGCTGCAGAGGTTATCGTCAACAGTCCCTTACCGAATCGATCCACAATAAAAAACGTAGTGATTGCCACTACCAATAATTCGACACTACAGTAAATAATTTCTGATACGGTAGCATCAATACTACCACCAGCTTCCTTGAATTTGGTCTCCGTGTAGAACGACTCAGATTTTTTCCCACTGAATTTGTTGGTTAGGCAAAGTATCAGAAATATATAACAAGCTATCGCTTGTTATCGTAAATAAATCGAAGAATCCAGGCTTCTCATTTGTTCTTTCCTGCCTTATAACAGCCTTGCTAAGGGCGTCCATTTCATTGTCCACGTTCTCACTTATTCTTAATATTTCCAGTGCCGTGCCTCTTCATGATTGTGTTTCTTAATGTAGTAGTACGGCGACTCTGGTATTAAGACAAATGCCGAAAAATGTAAAACGGGGGTAGCATAGCACAGATTAAGCTAGAAGTCCATATATGAAATAATTAACCTACAATTTATGAAAATAGTACCGTGATGAAAAATATAGCTATAGTCGCAGTAAGAAACCCTCTTATTTTCGAATGGGAAATTTCAAATTTCTCCAATACCTGCACATTAGGTAGAGTTGTGTACAATGGTCCTTCAGTTGCTCCAATAATAAATCTCAATCCGCTTATGTACCAGATGGATTGAGCAAAATATGTGCACATGAAGTCACTTAAATCACAATGGCCGATGTTTCTGGGAAGATGACCAAACTTGATCATATAGAAAAAGTAAAAGTCATAGCAAGGTTTCCGTAGGTGAACCTGCGGAAGGATTGTCCTTCGACAAGTCTGTTATATTACTACTGGAGCCATTAGTAAAGTGGTATTTTTTCTTCCAATCTTATCCGCCAAATGAACCTTCATCGGTTGTGGTGGGTGTTGTTGAAAAATTTTAGGGGAGTTTTGGAATATAAGGAGAGGTTCATCCAAGGTTTATTCCAGAATTTATAACAGAGGAGGCACCTAGAAATAAACCAGAAAAGATATTAAAGTTCTTCCTACTACGGAAGGATTCAGAATTTGAATTCACTATGTCAATGATTAATGGGAAATATTTTGAATTATATTTAGACATAATACAGTCACTTGGTCCTAGTGCAAAAAAGTATCCAAATTTTGAACTAATTCTGTAGCAGCTTGTAATTTTTTTTTGAGGATTCTTAAACTTTGGGGTATCAACTTTAAATATTTAAAAGGAATAGATGTGCTTTTACCCCTAAGAGGATAGATAGATAGATAGATCTTTATTGGTAATATATACACAAATAGTGTAGTACTTACATACAAATTGTGTCACATATACATATTATATAAATGACGAACATAATCAATAAAATGTACTGCTATTAAAGAGGGTGAAAACCACCCCTGAAGTTCAAAATTTAATAATGACTCAAGTATTAAGTCAGTTATTAAAAAAACTCACGTGTATGTGTTTGAGGTCATTGATTACGAATCTCAAGTCAGAATTTTAGAATTCGTGATTGCACCTCTAATATGGTCGATGTAATAGGGGTACAATGGAAAAACATATTTTGTTTGTTTTGTGCATGTAGGACTTTTCCTTTCAAATTCTTACATTTTAGGACATAAAATTAAGAAAAATTACTGCTCCTACTCCTAAACCACCCCTAAAATCAAAAAATCAATAATTAACGAAGTACTGAGAATTAATTATTGAAACTTATATTATTTATGTTATTGGAGTCTCTGATCACGAATGTGAAGTCAGAAATTAAAAATTTTATGTTGCGCCCTGAATATGTCCGATATTATGGATGAATTAATTGCTTTTTGCTTATTTTGAGAAATTAGGACTTTTTAGCAGATTGTTACATTTTGAGACATAAAACTCCCTATAAGACTCCCCTAATAAGAAAAATAATTGATTTTACCTCTAAGCGGATGAAAACCACCTCTAAAGTTAAAAAATTAATAATTAACGAAGTTTTGAGACTAAATTACTGCCAAATGAGTAAGATCGTAATTTGCTAA